>CABFOQ010054708.1:63477-85240 GCA_900660455.1 Gephyroberyx darwinii
TCTCTCTCTACTGATGTGTGTGGATGTATGTGAGCTCAGTCAGACTCCTCCAGATCTCCGCCTCCCCAGATTAATATCAGCAGTCCACAAAGGAGCCCTCTGTGCCCTGCAGGACAGACTCCCAGGACAATGAATCCACTGTCCGACAACACCATCTCCTACCCGAGCAAACTGATACATGCCTCTTAGTCCTAAGACTATAGGAAGCTTAATCCTACAATTGTATCTGTTCTTCCTTCAGTAAAGGTGGTAATTGAATGATGCAGGTACACTCAAAGCTTTCTCAAAGCTTTACGCCCCTTCATTCATCTACACTATACAGAACATTGAATCAGAGCAGCCAAGCCCACTTGTGCCTGCTGGGCTACCGCTATGGGTAAAGGTGATTCCTGTGATCCACAAGAATGTTCATGTTCAGTTATTATCTTTATAATTTTTAAAGAAATAAATATTATGCAGTGTAGAGTGAAGGGAAAGTGGGAGGGGGATGATGTGACAGAGTTTATGAGCCTGATTCAAACCGACAATACTGCAAGCCCATGATATGCACACCAGCCTGCTGAGCCACAAGGACACCACATGGTATTTTTGTTTGAATTCCTTACAGATGGACTGGAAGTGATTATATACAGTGCAAGGCTCAGTAACAGAGAGAAGGCCTCATCACTGCCTTCTCAAAAAAAATGCTATGTGGCCTCATGCGTCTCAACATCCCTTTTTTCCTGTCAATCACACCCATATGTACCCCATGGGTGCGTACTAAAAATAAAAAAAAAACATCTTTTCCTCTAACTCCTCTTTTCATCCGTGACCTGGAAACCAATGTTCCTAGCAATATATTGCCTACTGTCACAATAGTGGAGGAGACAAGAAAAGCCATTTAAAACATCTCTCAATCGCCTCCTTTAGCGGAGGATGGCCAAGTATCTCCATGAAGAAAATTCACATTTGACAATGCCCAGGAGAGCCAGATCAAATGCTGTCAGCAAGATGATTGGACAATTAGAGTTGAGAAAAATTTCCTGCATAAATGGCTCCTAAAATATAGTCTGATCTTCATCATAATTATCCTTATGATGAAGATCAGACGATATTGTGACAATGTGATTTAACAAATAACACACAAAAAACGTGTACTTTTACATGTCTTTATTCAACATATTCATCAATATCCTCAAACAAACATTTCCTGTAGTTGCTGATAAGACCTGCACAACGGTTAGGACGTATTTGTCCTTACAGAACTGTTTCAACCCTCAATAGGGTTAAGGTCAAGACTCTGACTTGGCCTTTTGAAAATGTGAATTTTCCTCTGTTTTAGCCATTCGGTTGAAGATTTGCTTTTCTGTTTAGGGTCATTGTCATGCTGCATGACGAAACCTCTTAAGCATCAGATCACAGACCGGTACCCTGATATTGTCCTGTAGAATTTCCTGATACATTTTGGAATTCATTGATCCTTCGATGATTGCAAGCCGTCCAGGCCATGAGGCAGAAAAACAGACCCAAATCTTGATGCTCCCTCCACCACAATTCATAGCTGGAGTGACGTTTTGCTGTTGGTATGCTGTGTTTTTTCTCTTCTTTCCTCCTTGGTATCCTCCCATGAACACCACTCTTCATTGGTGTTTTTCTGATTGTGGACTCGTGAACACAGATGTTAGAAAGTTCAAGAGATGATCTTGCTGTGTGCTCTTGCTGTGATCTTTGCTGGTTGCCCACTCCTAGGGAGAGTACCAGAGGCACTGAATTTTCTCCATTTGTATACAATCTGTCGGACTATAGACTGATGGTGGCCCAAGTCTTTGAAAATGCTTTTGTAACCTTTTCCTGCCTTATGGGCCTCAACAACCCGAAGGTTGGAGGTCCTCTGAAATTTCTTTTGACCCGGGGCATATTCAATTTCAACAGATCTCTTTTTGGAGAGCAAATTCTGATGGTAACCAAACTTTGTGGGGGTTTATATGACAGGACACCTCTAACCCACACCTGAATGTCACCTCATTGATTGGATCACCTGACTTCAATTACCCTCTTTCATAGAAGTCATTATCCTAGAGCAGTGGTCCTCAAATCTGGACCTCTGGGTCCAGTAGTTTCCATCCTAGCTGTCTAATCAGGGACTGATTTACACATGGGACGCCAGGTGAATGTAATCAACTAGCTGGTAGGATATAAAACCAGCAGGACGCCGGAGCCTGAGGACCGGATTTGAGGACCACAGTCCTAGAGGTTCACATACTTTTTCTAGCGTAGGCTGATAATGTTTGAACAATATTTTCAATAAAACAAATTCAAATATTAGTGAATGGTTATTCACAAGTCAAGTATGGTATCACAAAAATAAAGAGCAATTTACATTTTCTATAACTTCAATACAAGTTAACTAAAAAGCTCTATTTTGAAGGCATTTATAGGCATGAGTCATCAGCTGATATCATCAGTCATCTGTGATGCTGAAGCACAAATGCTTCAAATGCCCCCCCCCTCCTTCTCTTCTCGCCTCGTTTTCCCTTACTTGAGGTTATGGTTATGAGGGAGGGGAGGAAAGGAGCATAAATGAACAATTTTGGGATGCACTCGCTGTGGTTGTGTGTTTGGAGGGAAGGATTATAGCGGGATGGCTTACAGCACATTTGCAAAATTTGGCCACATTACATTTTCAGCCAGTCCACAGAATGATTTTGGTTCATTAAATTTTGACCCACTGCATATCTGTACTGTCCGACAGAGCAAATCAAATGCACACCCCTCTCTCAGAGTACCAATGCTATCTCCCTGCTGTGCAAGCAAACAAACAACATTCTCACCCCTTAGAGTGTTGTTCTCTCAGGTGCCATTCATTTTACAGCTTAAATACAAATGTAGCATATTGCGTAAGGCTCTCGTAGGCCATTGGGAGGGGGAATGAGTGTTTGTCCCACAGCGCTACTGTAAAAGTAGTTTACAATACTTGAATGAAAGCAGTTATGTTCTGTTCTGCAGCTAACCAGAGGTCCAAAAGGTAATGAAATACTTTACACAAGTAACATTAATGTTGATGTTACTTCAGCTAAATTTCACTCATTTCAGAGTAAGAGAACATTTAGAATAGTAAAGGAGTAGCCAACTAACAAGGCACTTTCAAGGCACTCCCCTGCCCCACCCAAACAATCAATCAAACAAACTATCATAAAACGCATTTTGCTGTGGTTTTTACCAAAGCTGAAGTTTTGGGGCTGTTCCATTGACGTATCGTTTTATTATTTTGTACCCTTTATTTTGACTTGGTCCATATGAGGTGCTATCTGCATACGTTTTCTTTCCTACTGTATCACTTCATTTTATGTCAATATTCTTATATTATCCAAATAGCACATTCATCGGGCACAAACAGCACTAAACTCTCTTTCATCAAATTAAGACATGCACATATGGAGTATGATAAAATACTTACTATCACATTAAAACAAACTGTAAACATTTAAACAAAAGCAACACATTTTCAACCATTTGGTACCAAGCTGCGCGATGGCCAACTCCACCCATTTCCTTAGCACCTTGACAAGATTTTACTGTAAATGACCAATTTCACTGTGTCAGTGATAAAACTGTACTGTAGAGGTTCAAGTACACACTTTTAGAAGTATTCAAAATAGTAACGTTAGCCTACAAAGAACAAATCTTCTCATAAAAAGTAGCTTCTTTCATATATTGTCAATTTCTTGACTACAACAAGAACAAATTAAGTGAACAGTCAGTTCTTGAAGTTGATTTGTTGGAAGTAGGAAAAATGGGAAAGCGTAAGGATCTGAGCGACTTTGACCAGGGCCAAATTGTGATGGCTAGACGACAGCAGGTCTTCTGGGGTGTTTCTGGTATGCAGTGGTTAGTACCTACCACAAGTGGTCCAAGGAAGGACAACCGGTGAACCGGCAACAGGGTCATGGGCGCCCAAGGCTCATTGATGCGCGTGGGCAGCGAAAGGCTAGCCGTCTGGTCAGATCCCACAGAAGAGCTACTGTAGCACAAATTGCTGCTGGCTATGATAGAAAGGTGTCAGAACACACAGTTCATCGCAGCTTGCTGCGTATGGGGCTGCGTAGCCGCAGATCGGTCATAGTGCCCATGCTGACCCCTGTCCACCGCCGAAAGCACCTACAATCGGCACTTGAGCGTCAGAACTGGACCATGGAGCAATGGAAGAAGGTGGCCTGGTCTGATAAATCACGTTTTCTTTGCGTCGTTTACCTGGGGAAGAGATGGCACCAGGATGCACTATGGGGAGAAGGCAAGCCAGCAGAGGCAGTGTGATGCTCTGGGCAATGTTCTGCTGGGAAACCTTGGGTCCTGACATTCATGTGGATGTTACTTTGACACGTACCACCTACCTAAACATTGTTGCAGACCAAGTACACCCCTTCATGGCAACGGTATTCCCTGATGGCAGTGGCCTCTTTCGGCAGGATAATGCACACTGCAAAAATTGTTCAGGAATGGTTTGAGGAACATGACAAAGAGTTCAAGGTGTTGACTTGGCCTCCAAATTCCCCAGATCTCAATCCGATCCGATCTGTGGGATGTGCTGGAAAAACAAGTCCGATCCATGGAGGCCCCACCTCACAACTTACAGGACTTAAAGGATCTGCTGCTAACGTCTTGGTGCCAGATACCACAGAACACCTTCAGAGGTCTTGTGGAGTCCATGTCTCGACGGGTCAGAGCTGTTTTGGCGGTACAAGGGGGACCTACACAATATTAGGCAGGTGGTTTTAATGTTATGACTGATCGGTGTATATTTCACATGTACTTCAGTATGTTCATCTGTACATACACTTCAGCAATACAAGACAAAACAAAGACTGGCCCAAAAATGTATTTGTATATGTACATTAATTCAAAATATTTTCTCTCTATGCCCTGTTGACAACTGTAGATATATGTAGATATAAATTAACCAATAATACATATTTTAGCCATTTAAAACATATTTTGAATTAATGTAATATCCATGTTTAAATGCATTTTTTTGGCCAATTTTGTACATCAACATAGTATATGCAAATAACAACAACACAACAACAACAATAATAATAATAATAATAATACATAGTCATATTCATAATTTTGCAATAGTCATGGTTTTGGTTTTTGGGTGAAGTGTTACATACTGAGGTTTTCCATGACTGGCCTCCTTGAAGACCAGCGCACTATTTAATAGCAAAGCCATTATTCCGCTTGTGCGGATTAATTCATGTGTGTAAGAAGGCACTGCTTGTCAGTCAGACTTTGAACAGTGCGCTGGCGCTCATCACTGGTCTTCCCTGGCTGCTAGTCGTCATTAACAACGTCTGTACTAACACTTACCGCCGACTTGCTCCAAACCATAGATTAGGATGAACAGTTTTTAAGAGAGGAAAATCCGAGAACCATATCATAGGGACCAACAAAAGATTTAACGTTAGCTACGCGGTCTAACGTTAACGTTATTCGGGAGTTGCAATGGTCCAGTCAAGGGATATCTTTTTAGCCTTGCTTCTTGTGGGCTCCACAGGTAAGAAAATCTCACATCCATCACTCCTTCCTATGTTTAGTAGCTTAATGTATTTAAGTTTTTTATTTTGCCAGACACAACGCGTTTATTTTTGTCCGTTAGTGGTCAGGACCGCAGGCATTTATTTGCCTCCTGTCCTTCCCCTTCCCTCCGCCCGCACTCGGGTAGCAGGTGCAACGTTAACATTACTGCAACTGCACGTCGCTACTAATTAGCTTGCTGTCTTGCTAAGGTGGCTGGGTGAAAAACAACTTGCTGTTTATGGATTACTTACTACAGGGTGCCATTTAACATGTTCAGTCGATTTATAATAGCGTTGTTATTTGCGTTACCAACACAGCCTGTACACTGTCTCAACGTTACTGTATCACAAAAAAAACATGACGTTCAAGGAGGAAAGATTTCTATCAGGACAGATTAGATCCATGTATGTAACATATGTAATGGGGATTAATTCAATTTGGTTTATTAATCCATAATCTCACTGGTGTTGGTCATTGGTGTCTTGCTAGGATGGGACGTGTTTGTTGTTGATCGGGAATGATGCTCTGCTGCCCATATTTGTAGGCACGCACACACACACACACACACATACACACTGCTCTGGGTTGAGTCACGATTTCCCAGTTAAAGGTATACTGTACAAAATGAAATATGTACCAGGGCCCCTTGTAATCCTAACCCTATCTGTTTGCGCAGGTATAGTGGCATTGTAGGTGGTAATAGGTGACATTGGATGTTTGCATACACCAAGGGTCCTTCCCTCATTTGTACAGGGATGCATAGCACACACAACTGCTACTGTGCGAATACTCTGTGATGTAATCTCCTGGTACGAAGATGAAGGGTTTGGGTCCTATATGTTTTCATGTAGTTTCCATAGGAAGAATATGGCATCAAGTTATTCACTAACCTTTGTACACCCTTTTTTGGTTAAGTTGATATGTGAGGAACATATGGTTGGACCACTAAATACAGGCACAGAGCTTCATGGGATAGCCTTTAATCCAATATGGGCAAGGGTATTCCCCAGTGAGACTGTGGACTGGAAACCTCTTTGCATCATTATGGTTATGCAATTTTCTCATGCTCATTAACAGAATTAAAGTCATTACATAGTAGAGGTGGAAATGGTCTCATTGATTCAGTTTCATTGTTGGAGTCATGATTTGATTTAAAGGTGTGTGATTTTCATTTGTGTCTGATAGACTGCAGTTTTATCATTTTTACACCTTTAGATAGCAGTTCAATAGGCCTGCGGATGTACTAATAATAGAGCTTAGTAAATTATGCTTGTGGATCTGAGAATGTTTTTTTTTCACATTCTATGTAAGCCCAAAGTCAAAACTATAAAATGATGTATGTAGCACATTAATAAGAGAATAAATGAGGAAGCTACAGCTTTGCAAGGTGGTCTTTCTATCAGCGTGGTTATATGGTAACCATTTATGTAGAACATCTGAAACTATAAGAAAGGGTCAGCCATTGATAGTGTTAAACTACAAGAGTTACTCTGTGTGGAACATCTGGTTAATAGTTATAAATAGAAATAATTAGATCAAATAGTAAAAATTATTTTGTACATCAGTGGGGTTTGGTTTGTCCTTCAAGTTAAAATGACAGCCTGACAAACATTATCTTAATAGCCTATTCACTTTCTCACACAACCCAGGAAGCATCACTGGAGCTAGCATAATAATCGTATACAATTGGTCTTTATTTAAAACATACTTGTGTTGATGGATTGCATATCTCAGTGCCGCGCTTGTGTTGGTCTGTTGTTCTTGATGTGCTGTGCAAATATCAGAACAACTGCAACTACGAATTTAACCTTCAATAGTTACATATGGATAAAAGAAAATCCTAATCTCTTTAGAGATAATTACGTGGCATATTTATGCCTGAACGGACACTGGCGAGAGATTAACCATCTTTCTTTGTCTCCCCTTTGCTATCTTTCCTATAGTATATCTTCATGCTTGCTTTTCTAAAAGAAAAAAAAAGAAAAGAAATATGGCCTCCAAACCTCAAAATGAGAAATTTCTTCCTCAAATTTCTTAGAACTGTGGGCTTGATATAAACTGACTTGCAACTCTGCATCTCGTCATATTGCTGTGTTGAGTAGCATAATGTAGCTCTCTGGCTTACAGTGGGATTGTTTCACTGAGCTTGAATTACATCATCAGTTACATCATGCGGAAAATGTTGATGACGTAGCCTAGCTCCATGCTGCTCCACTTACAAAGCAAGATGGACCCATGGCTGACTGCAGACTGACTTGCAAAGGCTGGCAAGTTATTAGTCTTTTTCTTTGACTTAACTTCATGAGGGTGGAAATGAACAAGGCTGAACAGCACAGCGTGGTATGACTTAGCACATTGTGGACTACCAGTCCTAAACATATGTCCAGAATGCAGTTCATTCCCAGGTAGGCTGATACATAGACCAGTGAAAAACTCCATGCCGTTGCTAGTAATTGCAAGTATATTGGAATAAATCTATTTTACCTGTGCGTATTTTTTTAAATATCCAAACATCTGCAGCTTCCCAAAGTTCTTCTCTCCCACAAAACTACAAACTCACTTAAACCGTAAGGAGAAAAATGTGAGAGTCAAGGAATGTCACTAAGCAGTGATAAGATTTGGTAAAGTCTACAGCAAGTGGATTCCCCTTTTTAGCTAGGCGTAGACATTATTGCTAATTTATTTATTGTTATGTAATTAGTGCACTGTGTAATTGAAACCAAGGCAGGTGTGTCAAATCCTAATTACTGTGTACTATACCTGATTTCACCAGTTTGCTAACCTTTTCAACCCGGAGAACAAATCAGCAGTGATGTCAGCAGGTGGTTTCAGACAACAGCAGCCCTCAAGCACACCCCAGATAAAGGGAATCACAGCAACATCTCATCAGGATTTTTCCTCACCAGTGGGCAGGAACTAGAACAAAACATTAACTTACAAATTGATATGTTGCTTGCTTTGTAGTATAATTGGCAGCAGTGCTCAGGTAAGTATTTTCATTTTGTCAGTGTTGAATTGCACATGTCTGAAATGAGTGTGGTAGTTGATTGGCCAGTTGATGGCCCTGTTGATTACTTTAACTCTCTACTTTTTACCTGTGGTTATTTCTTTACTGGCGAGCAAATGGCACTCACTGAATACCATTTGATGACTGCAAGAATTTCTATGAAGGCGTGTTACTGCTAAACTGCCACAGACCTACCAATTGAGTGTTGTATACTATTAGTGAGATAGTGCCCTATAGTGTTGCAACTGACATGCAAACTTTATATACCTCTCTTTCTGTAGACAAATTACTTTCATGGTTAAGATGGCAGTGTATAAATATAACAATTAATCAGTAACGTAAGTGGAGTCCCATCAGTGTCAAACACTTCAATGGAATAATGCTAGCTGACAAATTCTTCATTTTATCATTTTATCCATTTCACTATCTCTCCATTATACTTGTGTTTGTGTTGTGTTATTTGTGTTAACCCATGACTTGGGTTAACCACTTACTGTTACAAACAACATGGACACATTCTGGTCTATCTCATAGCATTTATTTATATTTGACATAACATTAAAATATTAAAATAATTTTACAGTCACACAAACACATAACTTTGCCTGGTATTCTCCCTACACACAACTACTCACACTTCATTCTCACACATCTACACATTTTGTATTAAACTTATTTACAATAAGGATTACATTTGAATAGCAATATGATAAATTATATTATTAATATTCTATTAATCTCATCACTCAGTAGTTATGATGTTTGCCAGGACTGTAAACAAATTACATCTTTCCAGGTTAAACTCTTTGTTGTCCCCATTAAGTGGTGTTACTAAAACATACATGTGCTGTCTGTATCGACAACACCCCTTTGTCTGAGGAAATGATCCTTATTTAAAATGTGTGACATTAATGTGGCGTGTAGCTTGTGTGTCTGCAGGCAAAATGCTTCTACAACCAATCAACTACAGCCTTAGTGAGGAAGGTTCTTACCTAAATCAAGGTTGACATCACTGATGCTAGCTACAAACTACAGAAAATAATGATTTTTTCAACTGTAAAAGTAAAATTCGTTGATTTAAATTTGTGAGAAGATATCAATTGCAGTGTTTGAACTGGCTTTCAACCAGGTCTACCTGTGCTATGCAAAGCCACATTAAACTCAGACACATAGATGTACTTTTGGAGGCATTAGGAGAAGCCAGCCAAAGAAGGCAAATGGCTAAGCCTACATCTTTTCACCTAAGTATGCTGTGATTTGTTCAATCTGGTCAAATAACTGAACTTGTCAACAATATGACATGCTACCACTAAGCTTTAGAAGATATTTATTGAGCCGGAGTTATTTTCAGGTGATGATGGAAAAACAGGACTGTCTGAGAAACAGCTGTCAGCCATGCATGTGCATTTTTTTTTTTTAAATTTAGACTAGTTGTCTAACCATCAGTGAAATTCCCATCCCCTATAATACTGACAGACGGACAGTTTCTCAAGAGCATTACTTAAAAAATCCGACAGATGCAAAGGTTTTCATCCAGTATTAGGAAGAAGTGAGCGAGGCGGTGTTTATGTGATAGCCAGGACTGCCTGACTCCTTTGTGATGGGGAGTGGATTAGACAGATCCAGGCCTGAGAGAGATGAGAGGAGATGCATCGCCTTTGGGGCTGAAAACATGACATTACACATGCACATGACCCTGTGAGGCACTGTCAGAGGGACATGCATAACTTCCTTTCCTAAGGGTTTGCTCAAGAAGACTGACTGGCTGTGGGCGTAGTTGTTGATTATTCAGTTATTAGCCTCTGTAGCCTCTTTACAAGGAACAATGTTTGAGCGGATGTTGCAATGGCAGTGTAGGAATGATACTAATCAGGTCAGTTCCTGCATCCACTGATTACCTCTGTTTTAGCTAGCAGTGCTGAACAGATTCTTAGAAGAAGAGCTGGTTGTGTCTCTTTTTGTTACGAAGCCGCTATTGAAAACCTGCTTCAAGCATGGTGCTCTTTTGCTGAAGTTGAAATATTTTAAACTTATATCGCGTTTGCCACTCTGAACATGAAAAAACATGCTAAGACCTCAAGCCTGTTGGATATGCAGACCAGTGTGTCCTTTCCATTCAAAATGACAAAAAAGAAACCAGCGCTGTAGAGGTTCCCTGTGGACATGTAACCTTAGATTGGTATACATGTAGGTGTTATATGACTTCTCTTCACATTGCCGCATTTGTTCTGGAACAAAGGGTAACCCGCGACAGGGTTTAGCTGACTTTGAGAAGCAGTTGTCTGCTTGAAATAGGCTAGTCTACTTGAGACACAGATTGTGTTTCTGATCTCTGAAGTGCCCAAGTTATCATTTTAGACAGGAGATGTTATGATTACCCGTTTGTAAACAGTAGAGTGTGCCTTTGCTTAACAGAACCTATGGCTTTCTGGCTATTAACTAACCTTCACAATGGTGAAAACAACTTCAATGCCATTTCAACGTAGCCACTTCCTTTTTGGTTTCCAAAATCAGTGATGAAATAACAGTGATTGTGTTATTTGTCCAGATTCTTAAGGTTTTACCTTCCACCTTTGCCTGTACGAATTCCAGTTGCACTTGGAAAAAATGATCACCTTTTCTCATCTGGATATCAGCTTGCACATGAGAATAGGTTTTTCCTTTTGCTTAGGCTCTTACGAGTTGAGAGCATCTCCTCGCTCTCTGTCTGCCTTGCCAGGTCTTAATTGGGAGTGAGCGGAAGAGGGGGGCACGAGTCATCTGATCCAGACTAGGTCATCACAACCTTCTTTGTGGCCCATGCACGCCACGATGACACTATCTATGCTGGAGGGCCATTGTCCCAAGTTATAAGAGAAGCAGGGGAAGTCTCATTAACTCAAACTCCCAAAACAGAACACACAATATGTCTCATTTAAGAAAATGATTGCATGTCTAGGGTTTTTCCTGGCTCAGAAAGAGGCTTGGGCGGTGCCTGAGCAGGGAATGTCTGGTCTTGATCTTGTCATTACAGACAACTTGAAGGAAAATTCCACCCTCAGATACTCCTACACTGTTATATATCATCAATCTGTGATGTTGTATACATTCCAAGTTATTTTGTGATGAAGTTTTGTAATTTACTTTTTTATATTTCGTATGCTCAACTGTTTTTCTCCAGTTGGAAGCTCATGTTATGTTAACTCTCATATGACATGAATGCAGCATCAGCTGTGAGTTTTATGTGTAGGTGGAGAGAGCAATAGCGATTGCACTAGCTGTTGTTGCCAGTGGAGAAAAGGGAATGCAAAATGCAACATCTCTTGGCGCTGTGCTGCATTGTGGACAATTGAGGCTACTGTCGGTGGACAAATTGGTTTCTTTTCCTCTTCTACAATGGATTTCTCCCTGTGTGACTTAAATGTGGTGCACGTTGGTGCAAAATGGTAAGTCTATAGAACAGTGGTTCTCAATCCAGTCCTCAAGGACCCCCTGTCCTGGAGATTTTAGCTCCAGCTTTACTCAGGCACACCTGAACCAATTAAGGTATCATGAAAATGTGAAGCCTCTAATTGGGAACCACTACTATAGAGAAGCCCTTGTTCTTTGAGTCTATGTGACTGACACCAAACCTGACATTTACCATTAATGATTTAGCTGTTTTACAATTTTTTTTCACCTATTAAACTCCATTGTAGCTGCACTATCTCCACATGATGTCACATGGTCTACGTTTGACCAATTAATCATGTGAAAAATACACTGCCAAACAACCAAATGGACCCAGAAATACAAGGTACATTGCCAATAACTGTTTTTTAAGTGTTTTAGGGTTGTTCCTTTCACACCCACACTCCTTCTATTCTAATTTTATGCTTTTATAGACACCAGTTTTTGGCATAGGCTTATATAACACTGTCCAAGTGGAGGCATCCTTTCATTTTTTAAATCCAATGTTAAGCATTTTTCCATGGCTAAGAGGTCCAGGACAGGAACATAGGTTTGTCAGTATTAATTCATCGTTTCATTTGTTTCCAACAGGGATCCTTGTAAATGACTGGGATCTCTTACATTGATTCCATGGAAAATGATTATGGGTAAAGATGGCTGATACAAGGCTCTCTTTCCTTACTAGGTTAGACAATAATCTGAGGGTACTAACTTGTTAGAGACAAATCAATTGAACAAATATCTTAAAGAGAAACTAATATTAAAAGTGTTGCAGAGAAGCCATATGAAAAATAACTAATGGAATCAATTATTTTCTACTCACGTGTAAGATCATGACTTTGCGCATTAGAAGAGCTAAGCTGACAGCGTATTTGTTGCATGGTGCCGCGGGCATTGTTGTCTTTCACTTTGGTCAGTGTATTTTCTCCCCACTGTATAGTGGTGTATTGCTACAACATACACAGGTGGGTCTACCAGCTAGAAAGATCCCTGCCCGTAATGTTACAAACACGGGATGCTTCCAGCATTATTTTGGCTCTTCGCAATCATTCATCACTTGTTTCTACAGAGGTTAAAAAAAGCCATAAGTTGCATTTCGTCTTGTTATCTGTAATGCAATTTCTTGTATACACGGTTCACTTTGATTTGCTCCTCTTCTTCGCCTCTGGATTTATGGCAGATTGCAAACCAACGTAAACCGGCTTCTTCTCTTGTCATTACCGATAGCATGATGTGCGCCCTCTGTGTGTGATTGACTTCATCACATCGTAATCTACTCTTACACCCCTCTTAAGTAAGCTTTTATTTAAATTCAATTTTCTAAATGTTTAGGCAGCTCAAAATTACATTCTCCCAGTCTGCCCACATTTTTACAATGCAGGATAAACCCAGATGTCTCATCTTACCACAATAAACCAATACGCTACTGCCGTCTGATGCTGTCTGTACATCATTTATGTTGAGGAGCAGTGTCCAGATTTTTCATGCATCCATTCACAATATGGTACATTCATTACTGAAACGCTATAGGATGCATCACATTGCACAAAGCAGGGTGAAGAAAGATTGCTATGCCTTAGGCTTTCTTTTTATGCAGTCACCATAGTGTGTTACCGTTCCAAACACTACTGCTTTACAGTTTTACAGGCTTAGTCATTGCCTGTCAACTTGGAGATCCTTCTACCGCATGCATAGTCATGATATGCATCCTTTATGTTATTACAAAAATAAAAGACTTCGACAACCATGGATGTACTGAAGTCATTAGACACTAGCACAAGTAACACTGATATCCTTGTCTTTTGTTAGCCATAATTAGAGTAGCTGAGGTCCAGGGCACTATTACAGGGGATAAAATATGTTCTCCAGAGGAGCCGCAGTAGATACTGCACATTAAACATTAAAAGTGAATTACCCCATCAAGACTAGACATTAAATCTTTCAGTGTTAAGCCTAACAAAAGGATGCATTCAGCTCTTGTTGCATGGAGAAACAAAGCAGTTTCCTATAGACAAGCTTTGGCTTTAAGGCGATGGAATCAGCTGTTTGTATCTGGAGTTTTAGGATAGTAAAAAAATCCTTAAAATCCTTTTTTTTTTTTTATCAAGTAGCCTATGTTTCTACAACATGTCAACATGTAAAATCTGTATAAAATAAAAATAAAAATTGTGTGACTTTCTTAGCCATCACCCTCAGACAAAATCTGCCTCCTGGTATGTATGTTTATCACCGACAGTATTTTTACCATGGCATAGTCACCACAGTTCCATGTGTTATGGAAAATAATAACGTAAGTGTGTTCTTAATGTATGTATGTATAAGTGTAGTCACAGCCAGTGGAAAACTACTGAGATAAGAGGAATGTGTATGTGTTCTTTACTCCTTACCTAATCAAATCACAAAAGGATTGCGTGCATGATTGTTTAACTAACCTAGGAGGGGAAAACACGTACATTAGAGATATCATACAGACTTCATCATATTAACATAGTGACATGTCTATGTAACATGGCGTTTGTACTTGTATGATTGTCCTAGAAAGACCCCATGACTGAAGGACATTTCAATATCCCATCACATCAGTCGTGTATAAATGGATCTTAGGAACTGAATTCCTCAGCTCATTCTGCATACATGAGGTGTGTGTAGTTTCAGCTCTGCTTGAAAGCATTGAAGGTCTAAGGTAGGGGTGTCCAATCATGTGCCATGGAGGGCCGAGAGTATGCAGGTTTTCATTCCAACCAAAGACTACAGCAGGTGATTTCACTGATTACCACACCTTCAACCACAGAGGAGGAACTAATCAGTGAAATCACCTGCTGTAGTCTTTGGTTGGAATGAAAACCTGCATACCCTCGGCCCTCCATGGCACATGATTGGCCACCCCTGGTCTAAGGTCTAAGGACAGTCTCTGACAAATATTGGGTTATAGCTTTATTAAACTGCCTTCACCAACAAGACGAAGTGCAATTGACTTACGACACATGGTTTTATAAAGGCAAATTCAGGTCAGTCAGACAGGGGCACTGTCAAACTTCATCACATAGAAATATTTGTTTCCAAGTTATATATATATATTTTTATTAATCAATCTCTCATTAATAAAAGGAAGTAAAAGTTTTATTATATTGGGAATTTTTTACTTGACAACAATGAAACTTGAATGAAATATAAGAGACTGAGGCAGCTGATCAACTAGGGAGCCAGAAAGCTGAGACCACATGAAATAACTGCTAACTAATGGTCTATATGTCAGATCTATAGAACCTGCACTTGTTTTACTCTGACTCTTCATCAATAATAATTGCAAACAGGCAAAATTAGCCGTCCGCCTGAAGTAATTACAGAACACTTAATTTCACTACATGTAGTGCAGGGATCAATAAAGTATACAATTATTATTAAGTTGGTCATACATATGTGTACGTGTGGCAGAAGTATGATTTTCAGTGATATTACTAAGGATGGGAACTTAACCTCATTTCACTGCAGATTAATCAGTTACATAACCGACTGGTCCAAAAATAGAAAGATGTCTAAAACAGACACATAATTGACATTTCTTTTAATATGTACACCAAAAATATGTAACTCCTGTAAAACCAGGAGATGAATCTTGATTTAAATCTTCCCCAGTAAGTTTAATGTAGGCTTTATGAAATATATGAATTGCAATTTTTATTCATAAGCCATGGAAATTTGTTTTCACAACTCTTCGTGTAGGTTGAGTATAATTTCACTGTCTATTATTTCTATTGTTGGCTAGTATGTGATACAGTGATTAGTTCACCTTGTTTAATAATTCCTATCCATAATCTCCACTGATCACAAGGACAGCCAGTGTTAATGGCAGACTGTTCGGGGAGTTGTATCAGGCTATACGTATTGAAAACTCTAAATGTTAATGCCAAAGTGAAATAATTTTAACAGAGTGTAATCTGAGATCTTCACAGCCACTTTGACCTTTTGTATTTGGACAGCACATGCAAGGCTGTTGTGTTCCCGATGAATAATGAATGAGTAATGAAAAGGACATTACACCATCTCTTGCCACCAGTGCTTACCTCAGTGCTGCTTGACCACTCTGCAATAAGCTGGAGAAATACTGCTGTTGTTTATATCATTGGAAAGCTCTTATCATTTTTAAATTAGAACCAAGTGTATTTTCCGAGCAGCATACTGTTCCCCAAATGGACCTCTGTATTGAAAGCTGTCAAAGATGTTAAGAAGACAGACAGCTTATCTTAGACTTCCAGCCACAGGGCTTTAAGAGGTGACCATTTGAATGCATATGCAATCTAAATTTAAGTTGTGTGACATAATCAGACCATGATGTCCTGTGGCAGCCATGTCTATCAGTGCCTTTAACCATCCTAAATATAGTGGCAAAACCATACTGAAATACAATTCCGGTTGTTCTGAAGTGCATGCAAACAATCTGAATTCAGAAATCTTTGTTGCAGTACTAGCAATGTTTTTCTTTTTATGTTTTTTCATAATGAAATCATCAGTTCTAAACAGTAGGGCTCCGCATTTTTGTCTTCAAGAGTGAAATTTGGCAAAATTGTACATTTATTTTAAGTTACTATTTTCTCTAGCAGAGGTGGTAGAATTCTTGCTGTGTGACAAAGTAGAGCATTCAGAGTCTAAAAGCTGGTGACTGTCAGTTTAGATAGCTGGCTAAGTAGGCTATCAGCAGGTGATCGTAACAGTTCCATTTCTGTTAGGAGAGAAATACAGCATGCCATCCCCTGATGGTTTCCTTAAGATGAGCTTGGGTCTTTACAAGGTTTACTTGCAGTGAAATTTAGACTATATCTTATAGCTGTATCTTTTAAAAAACACCAACATGCAATGGCCTTGGTAAAGTATGAGACATTATTTCATGTTTGTCAATGCGGAAATGAGAGCGGGATTCGCTCAGGGAGGAATGGAATGTAACCTGTAGTTGTCACTAACCTTTACTACTGGTCTTACTTGACTCATGCTAAGAAAGTATTCAACTAGAAGGCACAACTCGAGAGTGCAGACGTCTGCCAATGCTGACCAATTCTCCAACTTGCTGTCACACCCAAGGACATCATTCCTTACATCATCACTTACATTTTGTTGAGTTCTTGACCCTGCAATACCCTTAAGATTTAGAATCAAGTCTCATTCTCTGTTGGTTTAATAGTTATGGCTAAAATACAGTAATTGTCTGATGGTGAAATCCCACATCCGCATCACCGTAATCTAGTCATTCACCAAATGTATCAACGTATCCTGCTGAGAGACAGGCAGAAAAACTAGCAGGGGTAAAAACATAACCTTTTTGACGGAGGTAACAATCCATTACCTGACACCTACATTTATGTTTAGGATGTAGTTTACTTTGCTCTAGGACACAGGATAACAAAAAAGGACTTGTGTCCTACTTGCCCAAATGTGTTCCATAAACAATTCAGACAATCCCAAATGCATTTTTTGTTGTCTCGGAGATGTCAGGATGCCATTCGTTTTGCAACTGTCTTTTCTAGAAACAGTGGCAATGAATGCTGTATTTTGCACTGTATCCATTTTGCTAGTAATGCACTTTTGCTGTTTCTCCTAATATTTTGATATAGACCAATCCCAGTGTTTACAAACATTGTCGTGCATGCACACTAACTGGTTGCAGAAAACCAATGAAGTGCTACAGAGTTATACAGAATTGTGTGCTTAGCTAGCTAACTAGTGAGAAGAAAAACATCACGTCTTCATGTCTCGTAGAGACATTTGGTCGCAATATTATAATGGTTTGTCTGCTCAAGACAAAATATCCTACGCAGATAGATTCACCCTTTCTGATGGAACTAACCTGCCAGATCCCTTCTCTCTTCCCTCCTGTCAGTGGGTGTGTGATCCAACTAAATGGCCAGACATGTGTATCTTATTGAGACACCTAGGGTATACACAAAAACTCAAGTCATTAGACACATATAATTATGTGATTTGTGGTAATGCACAAGATGTACTGTATCTAGATTTGGTGAGCGATTTTTGTGTACTATGATCCGACTCTTACCTATGATACATAACATACCATTAGCTTTCAGGTTGATGGCCTGGTGTTTTGTTGAGGCAAATATGACGTAAACATCAGTTAGGTCTTACGATTTAATTTAAAGCCTAGATAGCTAAACGTAGTAGCCTTGAAACATATTTGACAGTCTTGGACCTGTGTTAATGCTTACACCTGAGTTTCTGTCTTAATTTAATGCCATATATCCTACACTGACATGTTGCCTAACTGTCTATCGGCATATAGAAATGTCCTTGTATTAGTGAAAGGTGGGATTTTTTCTGTTGTTGTCAAACAAGGTGAAATGAAGATAGGCCCAAGTTGCTCTTAGCTCAAGCAATTTAATACACATGTGGATAGACTAACATCACCAGCAAGGCAAAGCATGAATCTGTGTCTAACAAAGGACCTCTAGGATCTTATATAGGGTCAATGTACACATTCCACAGCCTCACCTAATATCATTTCCAGATGTGGACCTTCTGCTCGTGGATTTCTCCACACACCCCTGCTACCCTTCCAGTCCTACTACCAGATGTTCCTTCCTTCACTATACCATAGACCCTGTGGAACCTACGGTTCCTTCCTAAGAGTTAACCTACAGATCATTTATATCATCATCATTTATGAATGCTCAAAAGATATATAATGAATATAAATGATACAAAGTTAATATGAATGAGTTAATATACAATGATACAAGCATACACCGCACATTAATCATATTAAATGTGATTATTATGTCTCGATCTATAAATTCACCTATCAACTAGTTACAGTAAAAATGTTCACTGCAAACACAGGAATTTCCTATGAAGTCCTCTGTCCAGTTGGTTCTAATAGCTTGCAACCAGAGGCATCTACGGTTTGATTCTAATCCATTTTTTTCTGATGGTAGTCTACAATGAAGTTCCCGATTCCGGCTCTTGATGTTTTGACAGCCAAGAGCACAAACAGGACATTTTTATATTGTTTTTGCTCCTTTTCTCCGAGTGCATGCCAGTCTTAACATTACTCCCGCTGTTTTCTTTTGCATAATCAATGACTCAGCGTATCAAGAGGATTGGTCTATTGGGTACACCAGTGCTACCAAGTAAAATGTTCTTTTCCCAAGTCCTGAACCACATTCATTGATCAACTCAGAGTTCAAGTGCAGAAAGATATTAGCAATTAATGAAAGGTCAAGGAGTCGTTTTCATAATTGAATTCCCAAACCTTTGTACTGTAAAGCTGGTGAAGTGTTCATATTTCTGCTCCATATACGCCAACTTACATGCGCCTTGTTTGGCTGACTCAACCTTTTATAGGCAGATGAGCCTCATGAATAATGAAGTGTTGCCTGGTGCTCAGAGTTGCAACACAGAAACAGAAAAGAGAGAGCTAGCCTACTTCCTCAAAGATGGAACACTGTTAAGCATATCCTGTTGTAGCTAGTTTTTAAAAAAAGGTTTGAACAAATTATGAGGCAACGCATTTTACAAGGGATTATGATTATAATGATTTTATGAAATGTTTGGTACATCTCTTTGGCCATGTTATCCAAGCATAGGCCTACAGCTGTATAGTTTAATGTAGGATCTTAGAAAAATGGTGCTGCTCACATATATGATTAAGTGCTAATATGATTAGTGTGATAAATAACTCAGAACAATCCCACTGTGAAACATGACGAGGGTTTTGCTGTTTTGATGATTACTGCCTGCATAGCCTACAGCTTTGACGTCATGGCTGGTACTGAACTGTGATCACTTCTTTGAGTCATGCAGAGGCAAAAACAATGCTACTTCATCATCATAGTAATTCTTAATAATTAGAATAAACTTAATATTAGCTCACTGTTCACATTGTATTTGTAATGTTATAACTGTTATAATGCTCGACAACTAGAATACTAGCAAGGTAATTTTGTTTTTGCTTTTTTCGCAAATTGCTTTTCAATGCCTGAAGTCTTCTTCTAATCTGTATGTGAGATATCTTGTGCCATGGAGGGCCAAGAGTCTGCAGGTTTTCCTTCCAATCAATCACTACACCAGGTGACTTCACTGATTAGTTGCTCTCTTGCTTGCAGGTGTGCCAGTCAGTGAAATCAGCTGCTGTAGTGTTTGGTTAGAAGGAAAACCTGCAGACTCTTGACCCTCCATGGTAGATGATTGGACACCACTGTCTGAGCTTGTTGTGGTGTTTTGGGGGGAAAACAACACAGCCAGCTAAAAAACAGGGCAAAATGTAAATGTGTTGACTCCCAAAGCATTTGGCAACAAACTCAGGGTGGCTGCAGGACTGAAATAGTCCTAAAATGTCTTGAATTTGATTACCTAAATTTAAAGCATCAAAAGTCCTTGAATACTGTTAAATACAGCTTTTAACTCCAGTTTAAGATGTTGTGGTTTCTTGGTGCGCTATTATGTATATTATGTATATGTATGTATATATTATTTCTAGTGAGCAATCAGCCCAGTCATGCAGACCTGTACTCTGTTAGGACAACAGTGTTTTTTCATTTCCACTTTCATTTCAGTGGCGTAATAGGTCGTTAATTTTAATTGGCAATAAAAAGGTATTAGATGAAACTTGATGAAACTTGCAGATACCCTTCAATTAATACAGCTCATTCTACTGATATATGATATCATTCAGGTCATCATGACAGGGACACTGCCAAAGACTAATTTTAAGCCAGAAAAACCCTGTTTGATAAATGTGAACTTTTTATGTAGGGCCATTTCTGCACAGGTTCTGCAAGTATGGGTTTACTTAGAACACCTATTTTGCAGGGACCCCTTGTATTTATTGAATACTCCTTCAGATTTTTGTGTGCCATAAGCAAACTTGACAGGCTCTACTTTTGGCATAAATGTAGCTGTCATTTTCTTTGTGTTTCTAATCATATCTCTATCTTTTTGCAGCCAGTCAGTATATTACGTGAAATCCAATTTATTTTTTGCCTTTAGTAGCAGACTTGATGATGATATGAGAGACATGATGTTGCGAGTATATGGTATGCATCTTCTCTTGGTGAGCCACCACGGCACTCCAAGGTGTAACATAATTTGTTGTCTTAAACAGACGAGAAAGTGAAAAGACCAAAACGTTTCTAGGCAAAATCATACCAACTTTTTTTAGTTTACGCCACATGTTATGTATCCTATCTCTCTTGGTCTCTTACCATGTCTCTCACCCTCCTCCCTGAATTGTCTCTACTCAGTGTGACTCATTGACTTCCGCTGCCTGAAAGCCCTCTCACTGTCTTGGCCAACTGAAGCCGGATGTGTCATGAACCCCATCGTGCATTCTTTCCATGGATGTCAGAGTCCAAAGGCTGATGGCAGGCCATCTGAGGCATATCATACTATCTCACAAACAGTCATAGTGATGGGACCCAGCCAGTAAAGAGAGTGGAGTTGGTTAATAACATGGCTTCATTGTTTCCCATGGGGCATGGAAAATATAATTAGATTATATTTTTGGCTGAAAACTTTCAGTTGAAGAACAGTTCAGAGAAAAACTGGAATTGGGAGGTTTCATAAAAAATAGTGACACTGTCAGGGGTTGTATAATTTGTAACATAAATAATTAAATAATATTTAAAGGAAATTGTAACCTGTAAGGGGAGTGGAGTTTGGTATGCAAAGGTGTGTGTGTGTGTGTGTGTGTGTGTGTGTGTGTGTGTGTGTGTGTGTGTGTGTGTGTGTGTGTTTGTGTGTGTGTGTGCGTGCGCAAAAGTGTGT
>CABFOQ010054710.1:0-10829 GCA_900660455.1 Gephyroberyx darwinii
AAGGACGAGATCTTGTACCCTCCTCTCCCTACCATGCCCTTCCCGTCCTTCCTGAATATGGAGGCTGCCTCCTACAACATCCCCCAGCGACCCAGACTGCAACTGGCCCTGATCAGGAACCCCCCTGGCGTCTCTGTGCTCTGGAACATGGAGGAGGACGACCCTTCAGCACCCCCTATGGACAGCTACAGGTGAGAAGCAGCAGAGGGTGGTGAGGTGAATGGGGAGACCGTACTTTAACTCGAGGTTCAAGCCCCTTTGTTGCCACCCTGCTGAAGTGTCTTTGAGTCAAGACGCTCAATCCCCGCCAGCTCCGGGGACTCACTTCTGCTAGCTGACTGTGACCTCTGACCTCCCTGTGGAGGGTAGGCAAGCGAAAAGAGAATTTCCCAGTTAGCAGTAACGTTTGCACCCGTTGACATTTTCTCCACATTGACAAATCAGAAAGAATGACCTCAGACTCCTGCTCCTCCCGGGCAGCAGGAGGCGACTTATCGACACGGGTTAAAAACTGAAACAAGTGGAGTTTGACTCGGATCTCAACCCTGATTTTGACCGGAGTCCCTTTGCGTGGTTGATTTACCCATTAACACCGATGTCACCCCACGGTCCTTTCCCAGGTCCAGTGTGACAGGGGCGTACGGTGTGCAGCTTCTACATGCGGCCACCAGATGGAGGCAGCGTGCAGCCAGTTAGCAGCTTACCACGACCATTCACCTTGATATGTCCCGTCTGTTTTAGAGGCTCACTTTTTGTTTTAGTCTTGCCTTTCATCTTTCTACAATCCTTCTGTCTTAATGCTTTCTTCCTCTCTCCCTCCTTTGTCTCCTCCCTCTCTCCCTACTTTCTCTCCCTCTCCTCGCTCCCTTCCACTCTATCTCTTCATCCCTTCCTTCCCTCCTTATCACCAGTACCATTTTTGTGTCCCTCCCTTACTCCCACTCCCATCCCTTTTCCCTATCTCTCACTACTCCTGCTTCTTTCTCTCTTCCCCTCCCTCCCATCATCCTCTCCTTACATCCCTCCTCCCTCTCTCTCCCTCTTACCTTTCCCCTATTCCTCCCTCTCTCTCCCTCTTACCTTTCCCCTATTCCTCCCTCCCCCTCATAACATTGCATTTCTTTCCTTCACTCTCCCTTCCTTACACCCCCATATCCCTCACATTCTTTCTGTTTACCATTCTTGCTCCCATCCTTTCTTGCTACATCTCTTTCCATCCTGACTGTTCACTTTTCTCTCCCTCCCTCCCTACAGTATCTTCATGGCCGTGGAGAAGGTTAAGGGTAGTGGCGTCTTCCCAGAGTGGAAAACCCTCGGTGAGGTGACGGCCATCCCTCTGCCCATGTGCGTGATGGTCAGCAAGTACAAACCCGGGTACAAGGCGTGTTTCACCGTGGTGGGTAAAGACAAGTTCGGCCGGTACGGACCTTACAGCAGAATTGTACCAGCCACCATACCCGAGTAGTTGGACTTCCAGGGATGGAGGTGTCACCGGCCCGCTAGCCTATGGGAACTATTTTTCTTGCTGGGCTAGTGTGAATTCTTTCCATCGGGCGATTTTTGTTTGAAGAAATTGCTGGAATGTAATGCACTGGATAAGAAAGTATATATACCTCATGACATTTTTATTGTCTTGTTCTGACTACAAGATAATTCACAACTCATAGGATCATTTCTTATAAATATTAACTTTTATTTCATTTTCATGTTTCAGAAGTTTTCAGAAGTTTTCAAAACTTGCGGAGGGTCAAAGAACTTTTTATTTGACTTTCCCCACTTTGTATCCCTATGGTATTGTATGCGGCAGGAAAGCCATGACATACTCAGGTAGAAGTTCCTTTGGGTTCATGTTCAAATATGAGCGAATGCAGAGCCTCACTGTTGCCATGTGAAAAACCTCCAACCTCCACCTCATGCTCTTACTTGAATCGAAGGCTTACACGGTCCTCTATAGGTCAAGAGGGTTTTATGACCCTTGGGCCGATAAAACCCTTTAAGAATCCATTAAAGCATTTCAAACACGCACGGGCGTCAATCTGAAAAGAAGACCTTTTTCTTAATTCCTGAAAAGCCGACCCTTGCGAGAAAGATTAGTACCCAGCAGCAGCACGCTATCGTCTTGTGGTTTCTGTTTCCGCTGGGCTGAGAGTCAACGTTCAGTAATTGTTGGCACAGCCATGAGGTCAGCCTGTCTTTTTGTTTAAAGTGGCAGGGTGGCCTAGAGGTTTTTTGGGTTTGATCCCTGCAACAGTCAATGCATCCAGTTCAAGTGTCCTTGTGCAAGACATCAAATCCATGACTCCTTTAGGTAAATTAACTTTTCAAGATGTTTGAAATTGTTTTCTACTTCTAGTTAGCACTGTGCTAAATATCAACAGGGATCGACAGCTCTCGATATAATGATCAATATAAAACAGCTGAAGATTAGTTTTGAATTTTATTTTGTGAAAAGCTCGAGTTTGTAAAATGTGAACTTTGTTTAAAGTTTTGTTTAAATAAAGTTTATTTCTCATCTCAGACTCTAACAGCCTTTGTGAATAGAACTAAACATCTCGGGTTTAGTACTTTTAAGGCGGTCTTGGAAGAAACTGTGATTCCTGTGATGAACAAATGAAGACTTCTATAAATCTAAAATATATCCTCTTTGAGAAAAGATCAATTCATGAAGTCAAGTCAACTCCTAACCTTTAAATCATACCATAACGCATCATTTTGTACGAGTAGGTGCAACGTTTTTCATATGGTGGTTATGTCATTTTGGGACAAAGTGGTTGAGAAAATCAACACATTGGTCATTGATTTATTTAAACTTCTTTACATTTCAAATAGTTTCCCGTGTTGATGATAGAAACACATATCAATCAATCAAGTTTATTTGTACAGCACCTTTCATACATGTTCCAACTACGCAAATGGCTGTTTGTTTTTAGGTTTTGGTTTAAGGAACAGTTAGCAGACCTGTCCCAGATGACCAGAGAGGTCTGGAGGATTCGTATTGAGAGAGCATGTTGGTGATGTATTTTTGTCCTAGACCATTTATGACTTGTGGACCAGCAACAATATTATTAAGTCAATTCTCTGACACACGGGAAGCCAATGCAGGGACCTGAGAACTGGCGTTATGTGGTCAAACTCATCAAACATATCAAGGAGTTTCCTATTTCTTCCGGGTGTCAGGAGAGCTAAAGGATCAAGGAATGCAACGGGCTGGGGAAAGAGGCTGTTATTTGTTAGCAGCGATATTATAGCCTCGGCCTCTCCAGTGTTTTAACAACCTTGCAGCTTACAGAAAAAGCCTGAGGCAAACTGCACACAGTTTAGACACGCACCCAACCGTCACCGCCCCGCCCCCCCCCTCCAGGGAAACTTCGGGGGTGAAATAATAAATGGAGGAGAGATGAAGATGAGGCAGGAATTTTTATTTTCAACCTTGAATTTCTTGTCAACTAAGAACAAATGAAGAGTTCTGTTCTGAAATACTACACGGCAATCATCAGCTGAAATTCAATACTGGTTATAAAATATAGAGGATTCATTTTTACCACAAGTGGTCGTTTAGAGGATGCAATTAAAAGGTATAAACGTTAAAAACAACACAGAATAAACATCACATCAAAAAGGTGTTTACCACGTTTAAACGACAGCAAACACCAAATCACGTTTTTATGACCTACATGGTGAAACCTAACAATACTGGGCTGATAGATTAGGTAGGATAATAATATGGTCCATAGACATAAGGAACCTGCTGTACTTTAAAAAAATACCACAATTTGTTCAAATGCTTATTTACGATGATTGTACAGTAAGAGAGAGAGAGGAAACCGGAAGTATATAACAAAATACCTAACATTAAAAAGCAAAGAAACAAGTTGCATTTAGGACAAAAAGGATGAGACTCAATGAACAAAACGATCCAGGCGGAGGCCGTGTTTACAGGGAAACAACAAACGCACCATCACTCATCCTGGAGGGGAGAAAGAGGAAGACAAAGATCCGGAGTGAGAGAGAGGAAGGATGGATATGAGATGGAGTTTTATAGCTTTTATAGTCTGTAATTGGCTGCCTTTGAGAAGGGCTTGTCGCGGGTGCTTGACATTTGTGACTTTGTGGGAGAAATAGGTTCGGCGTGGAATGAAAGCAGAGCAGCCTAATTGAGTTGTCGAATGGTTTCATTAAATGCGGAGGAAAGCGAAAAAGCCTTGGGCCTATTTTCCGCCCACACACACACACACACACATTTACTGATGCTGCTGTTTTTGCACTTCTACTGAGGCGCGAAGAATATCAGCCAAATTGCTCCACAATTGTGTGTGTGTGTGCTCACTTGCGTATGTGTTCATGTTTGGCTCCGGCTGTGAGGATGGGAGGAGCTAGGAGATAGAAGAGCCGGGCTCGGCAGCAAGTGCGTTCCCCATCCAACACAGTTATTGTTTACATGGCATGAGCCAAATCTAAGCTACAATCTCCACTGTCAACATGCTGTAAAATGATGTTTAATAACTTTATAACGTAGAGGGGCGTTAAGCACCCAGTCCTGCTGTGTGATTTATAAAGCACTTTTCTCCCACACAGTGCTTCACAGTAAAACAGTAAATAAATAGGTTATTGCTGCTAAAGGAGGCTCCACCAGCTATTAAATCTCAATCAAAGCTGTTAACGTCATATATGTTTCATAAAAACATGACAAATTTCTGTTAAAGCACATTGTGTTAATCTATTTTTATGACTCAGATGAAGATCAGACCATATTTCAGCAGCCTCGTTCTCACAACTGTCTTATTGTCTTCCTATTTGTTAGCCTAGTTGTTTTTTTTGTTTGTTTTTCACCTTAACTAGTTCTTTTCTATTGTTAAGTGCCTTGGGTACCTTGAAAGGCGCTCTTAAATTAAAGTTATTATTATTATTATTATTATTAACTGAACGTCAGAGAGTGTGTTAGCGTGTCTTCATAATCTGCAGTGTGCTGATCATGACCTCTGTTGAATACACCCCTTTCTATGTATCATTACAGTTTTTTACAATCACTTTGCCACTAATTTCAGAACCTTGGTGTCATTTTTCAAAACTCTAGACACAAAACTCACAACCGATGATCAAAATGCTTCTTTTTTCAAAACTCTTTCAAGACACTTTTTCCAATTGCTTGGATACAAAACACATAAACTTAAGATCATTTGTTCACTGAACTAAAATCACCTGTTCAAAATGACACAACTTAATATCAAAGTATCACCACTTCAAAATGAAATTCACACATTACATCTGAGATGACTGTCTGTTCATTTCATTACAATGATCTAACTATCGATTGATACAACTGATCAAAATGATCAGTAACTGTTGCATTACTCTGAATGCATAGTTTTATGGAAACTGACGAACAATATTCCATGTTTAGATCATGAAAGTTTCATGATAACAAGATCCATTGACCACTTTGTACCACTCTCCAGACCATGTTCACATTTGACATTACTGTGTGTATGCAGGCCCTTTTCCAATACTGCCAACTCGTTACTGATGATTGATTTCACATTGTGGTACGAGTATACAGTAACATGAGTAGCATCCACCTACAACAACATAGTGAGAACATGGAGCCGGCAGATGATCCAGGTCACATTAGAGGTCAAGCAGTGGGAAGAGGAAGACGAGGAAGACGTGGTGGTCAAAGGAATGGCAGGGGACAAGCACCCCTCTGAGAGGCGGCCATGAGCCTCACCAGAGAGGTGTGGGGGAACGTGGTAGAGGACCACGGACCAAGACAGCGGCAGCAACAGCAAAGAGTGTCCAATGAAAGATTACAAGATTCTTTCTAAGATGTTTGAGATGAAAACATCCGTTGTGATGTGAATGAGAACTTGTGGCCAAATCCACAAGACAGGGTTGGTGGGAATATAGAAGTACAGTAATCAATCCTTTTTTATTTATTTTTTTATTTTTTTACAGTGAGCCAGGTGAGGAACACTGCAGTTGATGCTTTAGTTTTATTTCTTTTTTGTAGCTAATTATTTTTGCTTTGATTCAAAGAAACCTGAAGTAGAAGTAAACGAAAAGGTAAATTACAACACTTAATCACAAAATAACTTCTGGAATACTTCGAACATCACAGATTGATGATATCTGACAGTGTAAGAATGCGTATATGAGTGGGTATTTTCTTCAACGCTCACAGGAACCGAGTTTCAGTTAAACAATATAGATCCGTGTACACGTATGTGGTTTTGTACTTTGTACTTGAGACTGTGACGATGTATACGCGCTTGCTTTGTGAATGTATGAGTTTTCAAAATGTTTGAGTATCGTGTGAGCGCTCGCGTGGCGGTAGCCTGCAATCTTGAATTATTCACCCTCCCCATTGTAGGCTTAATTCGGGCCTTTTAAAAAATTCAACCCTTACATCCTCCTGCCGTCGCAACACAACCCCCTCTTTGACAGGGAGTCGCTGAAGAGAGGAAGGACGGACGGAGCGTGAAGAGAGTGGTGGGTGACACAGAAAGAAGAGCTCAGCGAGGATAAAGCATGTCCCGGGATGTTGTTTGGTTAAGTGGATCAGCGGGGCGTCTAGAGCCAGCACAGCGGGTGTTTGAGGTCGGATGTCTCCCGTGTGTGTGTGTGTGTGTATGTATAGTTGGCCAGATGGTACTAAACCAGTATCCATAAATGTTCTCTTTCCCCCCCGACACACACACACGGGACAGCTGACTTCTCTAACACACACAAGCTCTAACAAAGTGCAGTATAAATTGTGCTGACAGATTGTGACCCTCCATTCTGTCAGTATACATGTGGACTTTACATGGACTTCTCTATACAGGCTGACACATAAGCCACTCAGTGTGTTTCTGTACGTTTGTCAATGTGTGTGTGTGTGTCTGAGCAGGTATGAGGAGACCTAGCTGGTTTTGTGTCATTGTGCGTCAATTTGCGCGCAATCCATAAATGCGACTGAGGAGATGCACATACGCAGCGCATACAGCATAATTCACAACAATAGCCAGAGGAAGTGACATCACACACCCAGACAGGAAGTCGGTATAGTGGGTTTTAAATGGATGGAGTCTGAGAGATTGCAGCCAAGTCTAACAGTGACAGGTTTATGTAGGAGATGGGTAAAAGATGTGATGTGATGTGATATGGGACACCCCTGTGGGAAAGTCTCTGTTGGAGCGTGACAGATAAAAATGACTGAATGACTGTGGTTGCTCACCTGAAAAGGTTCCAAAAAGTAAACCTATATGGAGTAGATTATATTTCATGTGTAAAATGTATGATTCTACGAGCGACATCATAAAAACCACAACTTTTTATTACAAAAAAGGTCGGCCTTCTTACTTTGGACAATGCTAGTCGCCTACTATCACTCAACATAGTGCATGCTAAAGTGTTAGCATGCAGCACCAGAGTGAATGATCTGCCAGCCCGGCGACACACACGGATGATTTTGGAGTCTATATTCTCACCAGGTAGAGTTTGGTTTACAGCTGTAATCTGGTTTCTCTGCACTGTGAGCATAGCGCCCAGAGGTGCATGTACGGGCAGGGCTTTTATGCTCGTGCATGTTACATTTACTTGGGAACACAAGACGACAGTGTTGCGCAAGCCGATCAGATATCAACCGATAAACACAGCTGTAGAAGACCCAATGTTCAAACCTGCACAAATATGCAGCTATGTGCAAAATGCATAGCTCTAAATTGGCCTCCTCAAAACTTGGTGTATTCCTTTCCTTGTTCCCTTCAAGAGAACATGCATGTGTCGATGGCAGTATTTGAAAACATTTATGCTTACATGCTCCAAGCAAGGGCTGCTTGTCTACACTTGTTAGATATTATTCTGCGTAGGAGGGAGTGGGAGTGTAACT
The DNA here is from genome assembly GCA_900660455.1 of Gephyroberyx darwinii. Taxonomy (NCBI): domain Eukaryota; kingdom Metazoa; phylum Chordata; class Actinopteri; order Trachichthyiformes; family Trachichthyidae; genus Gephyroberyx; species Gephyroberyx darwinii. The sequence goes on from CABFOQ010054710.1 coordinate 7,868, forward strand.
GTAAAGGGAGTCATTAGACCCACATTGAAGGTCTGTTTCCAGCGTTAGCAATAATCTACGTGTGTGTCTCTCTCTCTTGTCAACAAACAGGATCCTGTAGAGGAGCGCAGCAGAATGATGGGCCTCCTAAAACCACTTAAGAACACACACACACACACACACACACACACACTAAAAATAGAGGTGGAGCAGAGAGAGTGATTAGGGAGCAAATGTGTTCTCTTAAGTTTTAAAGTGAAGTGTTAGCGGAACGGCGTCCTGTTGCTTCCACAGAGTGCTGTATAAGCACATCCTGTATCAGGAAGTCATATATTTGTCCTTCAGTTGTCATTTGTTACATCTTCATATTTTTAATACATGTTTTCATTTTCATACAGCATATTATGGTATATTTTCATATCATATCAATTGCTTATGCTTAAATACCCTCCATTTGTTTTATTCTTATTTTTTGTTTTATTGTATTTGCTCTATCCTTTTACTATTTGCTGCTGCAACGGCCCAGTTTCTCCATGGGCCATCATTGAAACTTTAAATTTTATTGTATCTCATCTTACACACCCTCTGCTAGAGAGACCTTTATTTAATCACCGTGTTGCAACTTGCAAAGGATGTTTAGCTAGAAGATGATTAGCAGGGAGCAAGCAACAATATGGCAGACAACATGATCAGACAAACACCCGCTGGAGGCTGCATACATGTTTACCAGCTCGGGTGTACTTTTGAGGTTCTCTGAGATTTTAGGCTACTTTATTTTGCAGAGGGAGATTGTGTTACGCGAGTCCATAGAGAAAGCAGGGTAGAGTGGTTCAGTGAAAACTGTATGGACAGAGTACACATGGGTCACTGTATCAGGAGAGACCCTGTAGAAGGACAAAATACCAGCCGGCCAGTCCAGATACACTCCTAGTTTGTCGTTTCCGGTCATGTGATGGCGGAAATGTATACATGAACCATTGTGACAAAAACCCGGTGGCATGTGAAGAGACAAGCACCAACACGTTTCATCTTTTCCAAATGAAAATTCTGAATCATCCGCCCTAGATATACTTTGGTATGCTACTCCAACTTCATTAGCTGAAACACACTCAACTTCCCAGTAATGGCGACCTGTCAGACCCTCTCTACACATCACTTGTCGATTCTCAAATCTGTCCAGATGATCAGGATATGGCTGATGTTCTTCAACATGCTGTGCCTTCTGGTTCTCTTCCAGCAATATTATATTCCTGCTTGCTGTGTTGGGGTCCAGTGTCAGATCACAGGCATCTGCAATCAAGAGGGAGAAGAGAGTCGTGTGTCAATCATTATGGATTTTCCTGTGATACTGAACACAAAGTGCTTGCTGATAATGACAAATACGTGAGGAAAATAATTTATTGTGATGTTAACTCATATGAAAACATGAAAACGTTGTTAAAAATATAAATTGTCATCAGATTATCTGGTCGTCACTTAATTTTCCCCTGAATGAGTGATGGAAAGAAATGAATCTGCAGTAATCACTCATTTTGCTCCTTGCCTATTATCTTTATTGGTTAATAAACTGTATTGTTTGTGCCCTAACTTGCACTGTTATAGCATTTCACAATGTAATAGTATTTCATGTGAAGTAATTGTATTTTTACACTGTCTCAGTAGCTTCAAGTCAAGCCAGCACTCTTCATTATGGTCCACACTGTAGGAGAGAAGCAGAGGGGCAGAAGGTGAAAAAAAGAAGAGTAACTCCTGACACATCCCCAAATTAATCAAATCCTGGATTGATCACGGAACTGAGAAATCTAACTTGAGTTTCTCCAGACTGCAGCTTGGATCCTCCAGTCTTTCGGTGAGCAGCTCGACTCCTTGGTCTGCTGGGTGATTGAAGCTCAGGTCCAGCTCCCTCAGGTTGCAGAGGTCAGACCTCAGAGCCGAGGCCAGCGAGGCACACCCATCTCCCGTGACTTTGCAGAACGACAGCCTACAGAAATCAAACAATTTACAATTTAGGCTGATGCTATGATCAAGACCAATTTAACAATTTAGACACCACACTAAAATTTGCACCATGGTTTACTAATGACACTCGTCTGTAGAAAATGTGAGCGTAAATGGCGATTGACTGAACTCAAAGTCTTCCGGTTTGCCTGGAATGATAGCCTGCTACATTATAAACGTGCACTCTTGTCAGCCAAAACGGCACACTTCTCTAGGTTAATCAGTGCAAATAAAAACAACCCAAATTTCTAATTGACACTGTTACTAAGCTAACCCAGAATCCCTCCACCTCTGATAGCTCTCTGTTTTCTGTTAATGATTTCATGACCAGTATACTCTCCACTGGTGGTGCCGTCTCACCCCTGAAAAGTTCACTTGGTGTTTCCCGGGCTGAATGTCTTTTCTGACAGTTTGATTTAGTTTCCTTAGACACTCTCACCAAGTTAGTTCTGTCATCTAAACCCACAACCTGCATGCTTGTCCCTCTGTCTGCTAAACTACTTAAAGAACTTTTCCCTATCCTAGGACCCTCAATTCTCTTAATGATCAATTGGTTGCTCTCCACTGGCATTGTGCCCTCCGCCTTTAAAACAGACGTAATCAAGCCATTATTGAAAAATGATTGATCGTGAAGTACTTCAGAACTACAGACCAATCTCAAATCTTCAGTTCCTCTCCAAAATACTTGACCGAACTGTAGCCAGCCAATTTACAGAATTCTTGTCCAAAAACAACCTATTTGATCCCTTTTAATCTGGCTTTAGATCTTTGCACTCACAAGAGTGGTCAACAATCTCCTGTTAGCTATTGAGTCCAACTCAACCTCAGCACTATTGCTACTTGACCTAAGTGCAGCCTTCAACACTCTTGAATCATCTTTAAAATTATATTGGTATCTGGGGATCAGCACTTTCTTGGTTTAGGTGGTGTGATCTATCTACTTGATAGATCACATTGTGTCTTTTACAACAATATGACCTCAGAG
>CABFOQ010054711.1:0-17257 GCA_900660455.1 Gephyroberyx darwinii
GAAGTCATGCTGAGACACACACACACACACATACACACACACACACACACACACTTTCAGAGATATAGTGACTGTTGAAGTGCCCTGAATTGCGGTGACATTTGTGTGTATGTTTTACTCTTATCTATTTTCGATTAGCTAAGAGTGATCTGATATTCTTTGTATATATTGTATGGCATGTATGGAAGGCGGGTGATACTTTGACAGCCTGTTAGTTCCAAGTGTGAAATCTCATTGTTCATGCAGACACACAGGAGGTGACAGTGTAAATGAATGCTAACCAGCTTGTTGACTTTACACATCAGGAAGTTTTGAGGATGGTTGTTAATTTTGATTTTTTTTATCAGGAAGCTATTGTCACCTTGTAAAAAAATGTTTCTATACATTAGTGCTTTAATTAATGGAAAAGCAGCTTGTCAACATTCATCACTAAACCTAAGAGACTAAAATCTGAAAAGACACAGTAACTTTTTACAGTTCAAGTGTGATTCTTACCCTACGGTTCATTACCATACGGTTCACTGCTACTAGAGCACTGCTGTGTTTAAACATATGACGTACAACATTTGGTATGACATTAGTATTCTGTTATGTGTGTTGTGTGTGTTGAGTGGAGTTATGAGTTATGTATGTATGTATGTGTGTGTATGTATTCCAGAGTGGAACCAGCTTAGCGGAAACCACCTAAGTAGAAACCGAGGGAATGTATGCAGTGGGGCACACACACACACACACACACACACACACACACAGCACAGTCATAGCCTGGGGTTTATCTGTTTCACAGGTTAGCATACATCCGGGCGTCAATGAAACAGGAGAAGTAGCCAGGCAGGCAATTAGAGGTGAGTTGAATTAAACCGGCTGTGTGTTTGTAGCACTGCCAACACGTCAACTGTGCCTGCCTCAAGTTACCGCTCCAGTTCGCTCTGAATATTCCTCGTCTCTCTGTCTGTCTGTCTGTCTCTCATTCTGTGTCTCTTGTCTGGTGTCTGCCTTTTTCTCTCCGTCTTCATTGATTTCTGTTTATCTCTCCCTGTTAGTTTCTGTTTTCTTCTGTCTGTCTTCGTATATATGTCTCTGTCTCAGTTCAAAGAAGCTTTTACTGACATGACTGCCAAAAATTGATAGTCTTGCCAAAGCAGTTAATAATATGTTATAGAATATAGAACAATTATATCATAAAGATACAGAGAAATGATTATAGTAATAATGTGGGTTTAATCAATAATTGAAAAGTTGATTATAATTCTGATTATTGCCATAAATTAGGATATTTTTTTCTAACTCTTTCTGAAGGTGGTTGTCTGTTTAGCCATTGTGGCTATCGCTACTCATGCTAACTGCCAAATTCTTCTACTTATTGTAAACAAATCACTGTAGCTGCTGCCAGAAACATAAAACGCATCACTTCCTGTGTGCGCGATGATTTTTCCCAGTAAAGAACTACATGACACCGGGTGTTGAGAATAGCAAATGTAAAAGCTTTCATGAGGTTGAGGTAAAGGTTGAATCACTCTCACTGAGTCGCAAAACAGACATTTATTTATATAAAAATATTGTTGACTACTACTAAGCATTTTTTTTTAATATCATAACGTTTTTGACACAGTATTTGTTAGTTCACCTCACTCTCAGCCTTACTGGTCACATGTTTTTTCTACATGTTCTTTCAGTTGCCTCTTTCACTCTTTGCTGGTCTGTCTGTCTGACTCTCAGACTCTCAATCTCTCTCTCGACCCAATTTCAGGGTTGTGTGTGTTTATGTGTGAAAGAGAGTGAGTGTGATTGTGTGCATGGTTAGAGCTGTTCCTCAAGTGAGAGTGTGTGTGTGTGTGTGTGTGTGTGTGTGTGTGGTTGGTATGTTCTGTGAATGTGTGTATTTTTGTATCAAGAAAACCACAGATTATTGCACATGAAATGTTATTCATACAAAGCAGCTCTAGCGTGACTATCCCCCTGCTACAGCACTCAACAGCCTATTGGTGAAATACAACAGAACAAATCTCGCTAAAAAAAAAATACAGGCTGCAAATCTCACAGGGGAGATTCTCACTCACTTTTCTTCATTTATGATTTTCTTTTTTCAAAGGGAGGTGAGTGTAGTGGGTGACAACAAAAGAAGTGGTTTTATCAACAGAAAGGGTCTATGTGTTTGTGAGTGGAGGGCCAGGGAATGGGTTAGTGCGCGTGCATGCATTCTTGTGCATCCATCCTTGTGAGGACCAAATGTCCTCACAAAGAATCTTTGCCTGACTTCACTTTTACAAACGTTTAGTTTAGGGTTATGACTTGGGTTTAAGGTTATGGTTAGAAGTAGTTTTAGGATATGGTTAAGCTGAGGCAGTTTTTGCAGTTCTCTTTCTTGTATTTCCTGTTTTCTCTCAATGTCTCTGTCTCTCTTGAGTGCCACCTACTGAAACTCAAACTTCATCAACAGAAGGGAAGGGAAACAACGTCACAGTACTGGCCACACTGACTTATTGACAAGCGATCTCTGATCTCTGGGAAGTGCAGTGCCAAAACACCACCAAAATAAAACAATTCTGCTGTAAGCTGCTAAATTTTAATTAAAAGTACAACACAAATTTGTGGTTTGACAGCCCCAAGTGGCAGCAGGAGATAACTGTTTGAATTTTTGAAAGTTTGAAGGACTTCATTACCCAGAAATTACATAATGTGATGTCAGTTAACTAAATTTATTTGTGGAGCTTAGTGGCTTTGTGGCTGGTGGGGGTGGAGATGCTGAAAAACAAATTGCAGCAGGTTCAGCCAGCATTGGTGAATCCAGGTTTCTCTCAACGGAGCACTCACTCGCTGCTGTTTTGTTAAGTCCCGCCTCCATGGTATGCAGGACATGTTGTCATAATGGTGGAGTCTGTCTGTCTGTCTGCTGTCTGTCTGGCTGTGTTGAGACACATTCTTGTGAACAGAATGAATTATGAACTGTACATGACAGAAACTTCTTACTTACACCTCAGGTACCTGCTACAGAGTAGATGATCTGATTAGAGCACCTTGCTGCGTCAACTTGCATAGTAGTGAGGAAATTGATAACTGATAACTTAATTCTTTAATATACAGAGTTTGTTTTAATACCACCCATGAGTTATGTGATGACATGTATGTTGACATAGAAATGTTTGCTTATTAATGCTTTAATTAACTAAATCCATGACCTCATTAGGATAAAGTGTTATGTTTAATATAATATAGTATAATATATAATATATATGTGATTATGGCGGGACATTAGCTCAAGGGCCTCTTGTATTTTGCTTTGTATTGCGTTTTGTAAAATCTTGCCTAGTACAGCTTTAAGATACACACACAACCTCACACACACTTCCACTGAGTTTGACCTCTGGGTACTCATGTTTTCTCCACTTTTCTCCCTCTTGGTTCCTCAATGCTGGAATGACCTTCCCAATACGTACAGCATAGTCGCTCCCCATCTTCCATTTTAGACTAAAGACTGTTAGAAGTACCTCATGTCACCCTCTCCCCACTGAATCATACTCCCACATCATCTTCCTCCTATAATATAATATATATAATACATTAAATAAAATACCTTCTACCTCTCCCTTAAGTTCTTATTCATCTCATTTTGTTTACGAGCTAGTCTTGCACTCCTTACTGTTGGTTGCTTGTACTGTTGATGATAACAGAACTGTTCATTGTAAGGCAGCCTGGATAAGAGCGTCTGCTAAATGCAATATGAGTTAATATGAGTGTTCCTGTCACAGTGTGTGTTTGTGTGTGTGCTGTGAGCTGTGGGGGTGCTTCATTTCTCCTACAGCACCATCACCACCCCATTCAAATACCTAAGCTCCTCTCGAGGCGGTGCGTGAATGTGTGATTATCTCCAGCAGTCACAAAACCAATCTAATTAGTTGTTCCTTCCACTTCTCCCTGTAAACTGACACTTTACTCACAAGGCTGTTTCGTGAAGCTAGTTGAGACTGGAGGGATGAACAGGTTTAGTGTAGTCATAGTTGGCAGTGACAAAAGACAGACAGACAAACACACACAAACAATGAGTCCTCGTTCTTACTTCATCTCCTTCGCTGTCTGTTTCTTTTATTTTTCTCCCTCACTCACTTTGATTCTCCCTCTCTGACTCCTTTGCATCATTCTCTCTTTGTCTCTCTCAGTCTCTCTTATCCTCTCTCTCGGTCATGCCGTTACTGTCTGCCTCTATCCACTTGTCTTTTTCTTCACTCAATCTTTCTCTCCCCTCTGTTTCCCAGTGGCGCTGTGTGATTTTTCCCCTCTGCTGTTCTGGTCTTGTCTGTGTAATCTCTCTGATCGTCTCTTCTGTTGCTACCAGTTGTTCATAACTCCCATCCTAAATGTGCCGCTTCCCTGCCCAGATTCATTTTCCCTGAGTAACAGTGCAGAGAGAAATGTAGTCATTTCCACGGTGCTCCCGTACACTTATCTTTTATTTCCCTCTACAGATTATTTTTTTATGGCATTTCAGCTTTGTTAGATGGTATATGGTGGAAAGTGATAGGTAAGATGGGAGGTGGTTTCCCTCTGTGTTTTTTGCTGTGGTGGTGGTTTGAAGATCTTTTACTATGTGGGTTTGGGTTGTAGTGCAGCACTCAAACTATTATTCTTATTTGGATCTTATATTAGGACAAAAGTACCGATTCTAAACTTAGACTGTTTATCTGTTTGGGGTCTTGATGGGAAATTGGATTCTGCAGTATTTTATAGTGACGCAATAAGCGCTTTGTGTCATGTCAAGCTTCTCTAAAATCACTGTAAACCAAAACCATGAGTACCTTATTACATTTATATTACGTTGTACCGTTGCAACAAAAGACGCAATTGTTCAAGAAATCTTTTCTTTTTTAATCAAAAATAGCTAAATGTTGTTTTTCTGCCTAGCAAAGTATTCCTTGAACAGTAGCTTAACAAAGTGGTTGCTAAGCAACGCATAAGTAGCACATTCAGGTTTGAATAAATATTTATGCAGTCATAGCTTATCTGTGTGTTTATTAGGTAGACAGCCAATCAGATCTGAGGACAGAAACAATGTGTTTTTAACATCCTGTGGTAGTGGTGTGTAAGGTTCTTGCTGAATGGCTCAGCACTGCTGAATGAATAAAGGGGAAACATTATACTCTATAGGAATGATCCATTTGGAAGCCCCTATAATTGCTTGTGGGAAAATTATGAAGATTTTTCAAATTCTTATTTCCCTTAGCAGTAGTGGCAGCCATCCACTGCTCAGTGAATATAGGGGAGACTATTTACTGTATAGGAATGAACCATATTTCAGCGTCACACTATAGCTTTGTATTTGGCAAAAGAAGAGAGAAGAGACAGCTGGAAGAATGGGCTCTGTAGCCTGGCTTTGATGCTTATGACGCCGTCGACTTTTTAACCCCGACTCTCATTGGATGAATGAGTCTCCTTCTCTCTCTTTCTCCTTTCTCATTCGCTCTCTCTCTTTCTCTCACACAGGCTCTCTCCCCCTTCTCTTTCCCTTCCTCTATCTCTTTACCTCTGTCTACCCTGTCTTTTTCTCCCCCTCTCTCTCACAAACTCTCTCTCTTTCTCTCTCTCTCTCTCTCTCTCTCACACACACACTCACACACACACACACACACACACACACACACACACACACACACACACACACACACACACACACACAATGCCTCTCTCTTCTTTCTCAGTGCCTGCGGTCATTTTCAGTTGATGATTGAACTGACTCTGTAGCTTGTGTGCGGGTGTGCGTGTGTACGTATGTGTGTGTGTGTGTGTGTGTGTGTGTGTGTGTGTGTGTGTGTGTGTGTGTGTGGTAGACGGGGATGGATGGGAGCATGTGTTAACAAGCCTATCTGCCCATCCGAGTGTTAATCTGTGAGATGCCAACTGATACAGTAGGACATGGTGGGCACTGCTCCCTTCATGCCTACCTGCCCACCAGTGCCAGTCTGTCCTCCCTGTAGAGACTCAGGACTTTGCCCTTCGATCTCTCGGTGCCCGGGCACAGGTGGCGCTCTGTGTGTGCCGACACCCCAGCCTCCCTGTGTTTGTCAGAGCTGAGGCTGTGTGTGGTAATGTGTGTGTGTTACCCTCAACTTTGTGTCAAGGCAGATAATCTCCCATCCTCCCGATGCAGGTGGTTATGCCAGTGTCTGTGTGTATACAAGGGTTAGACCGATGTATCGGTTTGCCAATATATTGGGCCGATTTTGGCCTTTGATTAAATATCAGACATCGGCCGGACATGTGCTTAACTGCTGATATGGTGGAGGTTCCTGCTTGACCACAGCTACATAAAAAAATTTCTTTATACATTTTATTTATTCAAATACATTTTGCATATCATTTTGTGTACATTAATTCTTCATTTGAAGGCAGTAATGTGTCCCTAACAGAATTTCATTAGTCTGGGTTTCAATGGGGAGTTTTAGTGTCCCATGATGGTCTAAATGCTAGTTAGAGGCTTTTATTTTGACATACAAATTGTCAGATTCAAAGACATTGAATAAGGAGCACAAAATAATCAATCCAACGCCATCAGTATTGGCCTGCACAAACCCATATCAGTCGATCCCTTGCCTACACACAGGTGTGTGTGTGTATGTGAGCTGCTCAGCGTCCCGTGGCTTCACTCCATACCCACAGTGCCTTGCTCAGTGCAGCCTGTCCTGGCCATCTGCCACTGTGGGCCCCAGGCAGGAGGGCTGCAGGCTGGGTGCTGGGGCCCCCATGGACCCCTGGTGGTGGATCGGTACACAGCGAACAGCGGGAGGAGACGTCTTACTGTGCTGAGTGCGAGGGACACTGTAGTCTTTCATCTAAAATGTGGAGACGATCTGTTCTGAGATCTGTTATGACCATTTACTTAAGCAGATTTTTACACCATGCACAGATCTAATATTCATGAAGACGATCTGATGCCATTCTTGGAAATGCATCTTTATTCTTTTATTACTACTCATGCACGTTCTTCAAGCCCCCGAGATAACTGTCAACCTAAACCTTACTTAATATTGATGGGCTGTCTGAAAGACATTAGTTTAGCCATGCCCGGTGACGTACACTTCAGGAGTGACCCACATTAATACTGTAGGCTCCAGTTAATTTCCCATCCGGTACAGTAGAGTCAGAGAACCGTGACCTGCCGTCGCACGACCAGCTCTGTAAATGTCACCCGTATGGCCCGCTCATTCATTCCCCACAAAACAAATTCCCACAAAAGATTGAGTGTAAGTGTATTTAAAAGGCAAAAGCAGCCAGAAAGAACCCTCTTATCCGGCACTCATTTTTTTTCCCACGAGCAAGAGGTGCTCTTTTAATTTTCCTCTCTGAAAGGTCAGCCGCAATGTTCTCCATCTCCGCCTTAATTGATTCTTTAAATGCAGCTCGCCTTGCGCGGAGGGAGTCGAAGGGGAGGGGAGAGGGGGGAGGGGAGACTGGAGAGGTGTTTGCCTACCTTTAGTCATGGTTAAAGGCCCTAAAATGGTTACCCATCTTTTCTTAATTGTATTGGCTGTGTGTAAATGTATGTTCTCGGAGCTTGAAGCCGGGGAAAATGTGATCCCCCGGCATATCAAAACCTGGGACATGACAATTTGCAAATGGAAAAGAGAATTGTCTTTTTCTGCTCAATAGAGCCGCTCACCCAAACCGGGTGAGCTTGTTTTCTGATAAATTGGGCTTTCGGGCTGAGCTTTGGTTACACTAAATGTCAACATTTATTAGAAGATCTCACTGATATTTCACCACGGCGCTTTCATTTACGAAACAAACTAATATGTCCCACAATTTCTGCTAGCAATTCATGTAATAGTCTCTGGTTCTAGTGAATATGTCAAATGTACCAGTCAGTCAGGTTCTGTTTCATGCAGCCTGAACATAGCAGGCTTGGGGTAAGTTCTGGCTTCATCGTTATGGTTGCGCAATAACTCAAAGTATATCACCTTGCCTGTTTTCAATCCCATTGCCTACATCGCACAGTTCAGTTTGTTAAGAAAGAGTTTGTCTTTGAAACGTAAAGCAGCCGTAGTCTCCATCTGTTTGCGGCCTACCAAATGTTTGCGAACGATAATGGCTATTAATTTCGTTTTTAATGGCATCTCTTGTCTGTGAGAGGAGCATCTGGAGCATTTAGTTACACCAATAAAATGCATGTATAGACAATGAGGCACTCAAATCTGACCATAAAGCTTCATCTTCTTGGGCTTGCTCGGCCATCCAGTGCAGCTGCACAGACAAGTTGGTGATGAAACAACTGGCTACTGCCTTCTGTTTTGACATTAAATGCTCCTCTCTCACTCTCTCTGGCAAGTTATTCTCTGCCAGTGAAAGTGGACTTTTACCCTGCTTTTGCATTGCTGTTGGTACATCTTTTTGGAGGGGTTGGTTTTGTTTTTTTGTATTTTTAACCAATAACAACGATACCAATATATAGAGACTTGAAGCAGTAGTCATTGAATTTATGAAATTGCATTTCTCTTCTTCAGTAACCAAATTTTTATTCCTGAGGGCCCCCAAAAGATTGGACCAATCAGTAACAAATTTGGCAAGTTGTGGTTGTTCATAGAGGGCTTTCAGTTGACATAACATAAGTTGACATAAACTTATGTTATGTTATGTTACTGCTGGCCAGTTAGCTAGCTACAAAAAATCTTTTTCAGGTCTCAGGTCCTAGCAGGTTCCATATTTTGCCATTATTTGTGCATGGCAAATTGTCCAATTGACCTCCATGATGGCGCCAGACCTAGCTGCATCATTTCCCCACATTTCTCCAAAATCGAATCAGTGGTGTCTGAGATATCATGGGTGACACGTGGACAATTTGAAATGCAAACTTCCGAAACGCAGTGATGAGATGCATCGTTCGTCAAAATACGATCAACAGTGGCTGATGGAAGAACAAACAAATGAACGACTGGATGCAGACTGACCCATAGCCCACCAATTTTCAACAAGGCGTGCAAGGGGTTGATTTGTTTAACCTAAGCATATCACTATAACCTCTTAGGCTGTGGGCATTTGGTCCACTGTAATAACCGTAGAGTAATCCTGCAATTCAAAGTCTTCAGCCTGATTCACCATCGTGGATCTCTTTTCTCATTCTTTCTTGCTTTCGGTCGTTTGGATTCCATTGGCTGCTTGGTGAGCACCTATTGACCAAGGCGCTCTATGAATGATGATTCGTGCCAGCTAACAGATTAATGACGTTCATCAGCTCCTCTCCACACACTAGCATTGACCCACTCTTCAACCCTCTCCTCTGCCGCCTCCTCCATCTCTGCTTATCAGATCACCGTTTGTAATAGTGTTGCCCCAAACTGCTATAGTCCCCTTCCTGCTGTAGCCCCGGGGTGCGATTCACACCAAACACAAACGCACACACACGGCGACTGTAATTATTGCCTTTCAAATGGGAATCTCTCCGAACATGCCGTGTACACTAAGCCAATGTACTGGCCAACGAGGGATTTTTGAGCACAGAACCTAGCTCATCTGAACTCTTTGATTGGAGGTTTTTCTCTTGAGAAATATTTAAATAAACCAATACATTTTGCAGAATTGATCAATAATACACTGGTTGTCTATGGGATAACCTTAACTTGAATTGAGTCTAATGAGACATTTTGATCAGATTCCACCAAAGTATGTTTGTAATTAGTATTTTTTACCATTACCCTGGGTTTCAATGGAGAGTTTTAGTGTCCCATAGTCTAAATGCTGTTTCAGTGCCTTTTCCACCCTGCCAATAATACAATTCTAGCTGATACACTGCAACTTGTAATTGAATTTCTGAATTCAAAGATATTGAGTATTGGCGCAAAATATTAGCTATCAACAGCTTTAATACAGTAGCGGTATTGTTATCGGCCTCCAAACACCCATATCAGGCAAACCCAAACAAAAATACAAAATACATTTAAAAACTCATTTAAACTGTGAATATATGCATGCTTATTTCAAAACAGTTTGAAGCAGCAAAATTTATTAAAATAGCTTTAATAAAACAGAAACATCCATCAAATTACTTCATATTTGGGCACCTCTGCATTCACAGGCTTGTGTGTTATATACATAAAGGCAATGGTAATTCTGATTTTATTCATATTGATTCAGAGGGAATCAAAGGTCTTCTCCATGTGACATCTAGAGAAATTGTCTCCTACAGCTTTATTGAGCATCCAAATCTTTCTGATTTTTTGGGAATAATGCAAAGTGATCTCTAGCAGTTGTCATCCTGGTGTGACTCTTGCTGGAATCAAAGCCACTAGGAACTGAGAATCTCATTTGTCAAATGAATATATTGTTTTCGTCACATTATAGGCCTATATTGTGTAAGTATTAGACGTGTGCGTTTCTAATTTGAGAGACATTAATCCACAAAACTTCACACGGTTTTGGATGAGGGAGGTTAATGAAGACGCAGAGGTGTCGCAGCCTCCAAGAGTTTCATCAGTTGAATATAATTGCATTCTTGATGTCATGTTTCTTGATCATTTCATTTGGTGGGTTGGAGCTACTGTACATGCCAATACATCTCCAGTATTGTTACCATACCCAGTTAGTGTGTGTTTTAATGTGGTCCAAAAAGTATAGCCAAGAACAAATACGAAGGACATTGACATTATCTAGAGATTCAGTTTATATGAGGTTGAGGTTAATAAAAAAGTTACTTTCCTTACTGTTTTTAATATTACTGTGCAGCACGTCACATCTCGCAGCCCTTGCATATGAAACCTTGAAAAAAGACAAGAAAAAATGCCTGTGACACCTATATTGTTAATCTTTTCCGTCATTCTCCACTCCACTGGGAATAAAACTATCATGTCTTTGTTATAGATGTCTTTCATCTTTCCCTGTAATTTCCTGGTTTGGAAAGTGTGAAAATAAAAACCCAACTCATTATGAAAATGGCAAACAAGACCACTGGCAATCAGCAGACCACCCTCACTGATGTGTGTACTTTATGCTTCTTGAAAGTCACTGGTTCCCCCCATATTAGCCTTGCCCTTGAGCAAGGCAGTAGTAGAAGTAGACGACTGTTGTTGCACTGTGTAGCTTCTAGGCAGCAATGTGTGCAACCGTGTGAATGCGAAGCAGGAAGTTTCTGTACTCAGGCGACATTCCCATTTCAAATAAAGGTTGTACAAAATCTGCACTTTGTGATAGAGCAGAAATTAAAAAAAAAAAAAAGAATTTCACAATCTCATGATCACTGTTGAAATTTGAATCAGTCTACTTGCACTCTGTAAGCGGTCTATTTCTCTTTGACAACGCGGACAGGTGGATCCCTCCCCCCCTTCCCCCCCTGCATACAGATAGCTGTTATCTCCACGCTGTAACTCGGAGAACACCCCGATCCGACTCCACAGGGGGAGCATACCCAACAAACATGATCTATGGCATACAAATGAGCCCTGTAATTTATTCATAAATCATCATGGCTGCCTTTGCTGGCAGGGCCCTTTTTAATTGTCTTTGATTAACAGTGGCGTGTGCTGGAGATAGGCACTCGGCTGCGTTCAGGTCCCCTTTTGTTCTCGGGTGGCATTCGAGGCTTCCCAGGGAAATCATGTGTCAGAGTGGAAGGAGATCGGGGGCTCAGTTTGATGTCTATACACCAGTGTACGTGTGCATACACTCGCACCATTATTTATGTACAAACTCACATTTGGCACCCTGTAAGTGCACACAGAGTATATAGAAACGGTGCACATGTTCGGCTATGTTGCATGCCTGAGCACAAGGAGTGCACGCGCATACAAATGTTTTCACTGACCACAAATGTTTTAGTGTGCCATGATGGTCTAAATGCTGTTTCTTCCAAGGATACAATGTTGGCAGGAAACACCAAATCCTCATCTTTTTTATCATGTAAATAGTGAAATGGAAAGATATTGAATAGCAGTCCCAATTATGATTATCAGCAGCTTCAATACAAAAATATTGTTATTGGTATCGGTCTTTTAAAACCCATATCAGCTGAACTGTAATGGAAGTGCCTACACACAAGAAGGACACCCTTGACCATCCACAGCACACACTCTCATGCATACAAAAAAAACCAAACATACTTATACCCACTCATGAACAAAATCACACAACAATAGCATATCAACCTCATCTCCAACCCGCTGGACTCGTGCAAACAAGCCGCCGCACGGCTCTATATCCGTTCCCTCAAGCACACCTTTGTCTCTCAAGCACCTTGTTCTTTTAGCTCTATTCAGCACACGGTATACGGTGTATGTGTGTGTGTGTGTGTGTGTGTGTGGTAAACACCGCACTGTCTTTGTCACTCCATCACATCAAAGCCAATACACAAGTGGGTTGAAATCGAGTGCCCAGATACAATGTGCGCTATTGAGCGTACGTCTGTTTGCTGTGCGGCGGTGTTCATTATAACAGGGAATCACCTGGAAGCAAATGTTCCATGGATCTACCAGGCAAATGAAATCTGAAAATGTACTACGTCAGTTCTTGAGCTTTACTGGTCATCTTTTGTCTTTATTTTAATGGCAGCACTCTCGGTGTGAGAAAGGTACAAGTTGGGTAGTGTTCACGCTGACAGGGCAGTCAAACTTTATGGAATCGTATTACTTCAAGGCAATATTATAGCTGCTGGTGGGGTTTTACAGCCTCTTAAGGGTTCTCAATAGCTTTCAATTTGAAAGTGTACAGCCGGCGCTAACGAGGATCCACTTACAATATTGTACCAAAGTCCTGCTCAGGTTGGTGACAACATTACCTTCTAACCTTCATTGCCCGCTCCTTTTAGATCAACGTTTTTGGCGGCATACAGACTTTGTGTCGTTCGAATGAGAGGCATTAGCTGTTACATTGAAGGCAATATTCACATGTGGTTCATACGTAAATATTTGACCATGAGATTTTAGCTATTGTGAGCTGAGGTTTTGACAAAGCTCCTTCATGTTACCAAGACAGTAAATGTAATTAGATGTAACTGAATGTGTAAGAAGCATATACAGTGCCACAAATATACAGTGTCTTGTAAAATTATTCAGACCCTTGACCAATTCTCACATTTTACTGAATTACAAATGATATATTGAAATTTTAATTCAACCCCTGCGCTCTGGAAGCTCCGAGTTTACACAGATGAAATAAACTTCCCTAACAAGGCCACAATTGCCTCACCATTGGCCTCTACCTGTGAACCATTAAAGTAACTGTCACATTTCCTGGATAAAAAAACCCCACTCTGTTTAAGGATCATTGGTCAGGCTGTGCAACTGAAGGAAAGGAAAGTAATACAAATGCATCAATTAGGAAGGGTACAAAATAGTATCCCAGTGAGCTGCTGGTTCAATAATTAGGAAGTGGAAGCTGCATCTTAGGAAGTGGAAGCTGCATCACACCACCCAGGCGCTGCGTAGAAAAGGCGGTCCCTCAAAAGTTAGTGTCCATGCCATGGAGAGGCCAACTGTCACTGGTTGTGGGGATGCTTTTTATCAGCAGGCACTTGGCATCTTGTTAAAACTGAAAGAAGAATGGATGGAGCAAAACACGGGGAAATACTGCAAGAGAACCAGCTTCAGTCTGCTGAAAAAAGAACAGCCACCTTTTAGCAAGGCGATGATCCCAAGCACAAGGCCAAAGCAACATTGGAGTAGCTCAAGAACAAAAAGGTGAATGTCCAACAGTGGCCCAGTCAAAGTCCTGATCTCAGTCCCACTGAGAATATGTGGCACAAGCGTCATCCAACCAACCCGAGCAACCTGGAGCAAATCTGCCTCGAAGAATGGGCAGAAATCACTCCCAAACAGTGTGCAAAGCTGGTACATACTTACCCCAAACGAAGAAGAAAAGCTGTCATTGCAGCAAAAGGTGGCTCTACCAAATATGATTGTGTGTGAGATTTTCATTTCCTTTAAAATATCTGCTGACAAATAACTAAATTTGGTTTTGAAAATTTACTGTTAGAGCATATGAGTTTGCAATAATCATAATAATACTGATTGGAAAAATATGTGTAAGTATAATTTGTAAGCCAGAAAAAAATGATAACTTTCAAGGGGTCTGAAATACTTTTGCAAGGCACTGTATATAGAATTTTAATGTCTGAAGTGCAGTTCATACTCCCAGTGTGTACGGCGGTCACATTCTACCTATTGTTTTTTCTTGTGTGTGCTGATTTGTGCCACAAATGTATGCTATTCATGCTATGGATACGTGTAGATGTGTCACAATTTGGTAGCAGAAATGTTGCACATGAACACTGGAACTAAACTCAATATTGTCAAGAAATTCTGCATCATTTAGTAATGGTGGAAATTTGATACATGCCTTTGCGACATCTGGATTAGACTACTATCTGGTGCCCCTGACATATGTCTCAACAACCTTCAGCCACTTGAATCCTGACTGAAACAAAAAAAATTTAATGCTATACTATCATCCCATCATTGGCTGTTTGTCAAATACTGGTCAGAGTAATTCCTTTAACATCAGTTACCACCTGGACAAGCACCCACCTATATAACTGACATTTTGCAACCCTGTCAACCTTCATGAGCCCTGAGGCTAGCGGATTCTGGTTTATTAGTCATACCCAGGATGAAGAAGAACTCCACAGGCAGCGGGAATTCATCATATAGAGCTCTACTATTGTGGGGGAGACTGCCTGCTGTGCATATGGAATCAAAGACTGTCTAAATGTCTGGATCAAGGCTTAAACACACCTATTTAACGTGACCTATCTACCCTTCTAATCCCCTGTTTTATCTTACTCCACGTGACCTCCTGTGGGCCTCGCGACTCCACCTGGCCCTCTTGCTGCGTGGTGCTGGTCTCCATCTCCTCGTCTTCTACAGTGACTGCACACCATTGGATCGATGGTCCAGCTATACATCACCTCATCATGCTCCACTGCAGGGAACATAGGGCCATGCCCCCAGCCCCATGCATCCAACCACCACTATGGACTATCATATACAACAACCTCGCCCTCACCCCTCTTCCCAAAATCATTGTGTCCCCGGTAGATCGTTGGCTCCAGTGCACCATGCTAACACTTTAACATACACTATGTTGAGTGATAGTAGGCTTCATGCTAACACTTTAAAACCTCTCCTCCTCCTGCACATATGTAGCACATAATACAGCACACACATTTTTTTTCCTTTAAATGTATTGTTTTTTTTAATTTTGTGGTATGCTTTTTTCCACTATGTTGCGTTACACATGTTGCATTTGTTAGACTTTGGAATGACCTTCCTGATGGGCTTAGGCAAGCAGAATTGATATCATCTCATGTAGTTGCTTGTAAAAGTATTCACCCCCCTGGACTATTTGTGCATTGTGGAAAGTGGAGAAATGTATGTGAAAGTATAAAATTCAAATAGCAGAAATCTAGTTTGTAATAATATGAACCATTGCATCATTTGGGATAAATTGCAAAACTAGCACATTTATTCATCTTTTTTTTACCTATGTACCTATGTAATTACCTATGTAATACTATTTATCTGTTATTCACATTTTAATAACTAATAAATGAATTGCATCCATTCATATCTGGAAGAATATGGGTCTGCAGGCATAGTTTTTAATGCAAATGAAAAAAAATAATAACATACTGATCACATAACTACAACATCTGTGGCGACGAGTCCAATGTCGTCTCCTGGTTGTCTGAATGTTGCCTGACAACACTGTAGAGAAACGTTGTGCCAGCCCAGGGAGTATTTCATTTCAGCTACGTCACAAGGAGAAGAATATGATGTGGTAACAACATTGCCTTCACATATTTGTGGTTGCTGGGAGGGACTACTTTCCCTGTTTCCATAGTTAGTGAAGGTGGTGGGCGATGTTAGACTGTGTAGTCACCTGCTATCACTCAACGTAGTGTGTGCTAAAGTGTTAGCAAGCAGCTTACTATCACTCAACACAGAGTATGCTAAAGTGTTAGCATGGAGCACTGGAGCCAACAATCTACCAGGGACACATGGATGATTTATGTCCTCATCACTTAACAGATAAATTTACCAACGGGGCAATCTACCAAAAACCTGTTCTATCCCTTTAAGTAACAAACATGTCATCCCTTATTTTATGCTCTCTCTCTTTCTGTTTTTCTCCTTCCAGTTGCCATAAAAGGACAAAAGAGGCACTTGTACCATGTACTGACCATCTGAATATCTCATATTACTCACTTCAACAAGGTTATGGTGCTGAGGGGAGGTTGAGGTTTGGTCAGAGCAGCTTGTTCTGGCTTCCAATGAAGAAGGGGCATTAGTAAAGGTGGGAAAGGTTGCCATCTTACAGTGAACATGATTGATGTTGGCATACCGGCGTGCAGCGGCGCTCACGCCGAGCCCTCTCGGACTGCAGCCACGGCAACAGGCAGGAAGAGGAAGTGAGTTGACCCCGGGGTCATCGTGACAAAATGCTCAACAACAGTAACAAAGCACTCTGGGTTGTGGGTCAGGGTCATATACGTGAACATGGAGGAGGCTTTCTGCTCCCTTTCATTCAGGACTGAATGAATGAATGTTACAGTTGTCTTTTCAAGCCACGTTACATTACTTCCAACCTGCTTCGGCTGGACAGGGTCATATTGTATATGCTTGGAGTTTGTTTCAAAGAGAATAAGTGTGCATCTGTTAGGGTTAGACCAATATAGCATCGATATAGGTGTTGCATTAAAACATATGTTTGATTACATATTTATTGTAGAATCAATCAATACTGCACCGGTTGTCTATGAGAAGCCCTTTACCTGATACCTAATACTAAAACAACATTTAGATCAGATTCCATGCAATTTTGGTTGAATGGTATTGTTATTCTGGGTTTCAGTGGGAAGTTTTATTGTCCCATGGAATAAATGCTGCTTCAGAGGCTTTTCCACCCTGACAAGAATACAATTCTGGGGGAAATATTGAATACTTGTAATTTTTTAAAATATTTTGACATGAACATGGTCAAAATGTAAAGATATTAAATTTCAGCACAATACATGGCTATTAACAGCTTCATTCCAAAAATCTAGTCAGCATTGGCCTTTAAAAACCCTTATCAATCCCTAGAATC
The DNA here is from genome assembly GCA_900660455.1 of Gephyroberyx darwinii. Taxonomy (NCBI): domain Eukaryota; kingdom Metazoa; phylum Chordata; class Actinopteri; order Trachichthyiformes; family Trachichthyidae; genus Gephyroberyx; species Gephyroberyx darwinii. Next base: position 17,059 of record CABFOQ010054711.1, read on the forward strand.
CCTAGTCTATGTGTGTGTGTGTGTTTGTGTGTGTCTCCTGTGCATGCTCCCGCGTGTCCTTCAAAGAAAGCTCAGCACGCTGAACATTAGGCAGCAGTTAGCTGGATTTTATATTCTGGAGGAAAGCCAGGGCAGCCAGACCCTGACCTCAGCCTCAGTCACCCAGAACCAGGGCTGCAGGCCTCATCTCCATAGGAAT
>CABFOQ010054712.1:7432-22877 GCA_900660455.1 Gephyroberyx darwinii
ACCATCCTGAGTACCATAATTGCATTAACTGCTTCATATTATGTAGTTTTTGTCGGGTTCTGTCTTCTCTTCAGGAGTCTGATGTCAGACTGGTGCTGGAAATAAATTTCTCTACACTTAAAATCAATTTCAAGATTTTAGGTTGAATCACAATGTTATGCAAGTTATGTTTTGATGAAAATGAAAAACTACAATAGTGTATTTTATTGATTGGAAATGTCTATCAAACTACAAATTTTGTCTTTTATTTGAGAATATCATAGTTTTTGAATTATACTTAGTATGTTTATGCTCTTAGATGCTTGTTTAGGAAGGAAATGCACTTACAATTTCTGGGGACTAATAGTTCTCTTGCCTACCTATTTTGAATGCACTTATTGTAAGTCGCTTTGGATAAAAGCGTCTGTTAAATTATTGTAATGTAATGTAATGTAATGTAATGTAATGTAATGTTTACAGCCCAATGGCTAATAAACCATAAATGATCCGCACCTGTACAAACTAGAATAGCCGTGGACAACGTGAATGCTTATTAGGAATTTCCCTTGGAGATTTACTTACAGCACCAGCAAGGTGGTGCAATTGAGTAGGCTCTCCTCCCTATGGGGATGACACTTGCAACATCAACCTCTCCACAACCACAACCGAAGCACTGAGAAGAATTCACCTGGCTGGTGTATTGAGCTAAGCTCTCTTTAGCTTTTAACATTGCCCATTGCAAACGATAAAATTAACAGTGTTAGCTAGTAAATTCACCAGCTAGCTTTTGTTATGTGCTATTAACATTAGCGTTATTTAGTCCAGTCTCCAATTCCGCAATATTTGCAATGAAGGTCTTATGCTGTATAGCATGCAAGGGGAGCAGAAACACAATTAAGAAATGTGCAATGCCTAATGGGCAAGACAGGCAAACAAGAAAGTGATCGCAAAATAAGGAATAATAAAGAGAAAAGGTGTGTGTGTGTGTGTGGGAGAGAGAGGGAGAGAGAGAGAATGAAAGATGGAGAGATATGACAGAGTCTGATGAGCTCTCACCCGGTCTCCAGACGGCATCTGTTCCACAAGAAGCCTCTGCCTCATCTCCTTACATCTGTCTGCAGCAATCAACCAGCTGCCACACTTCTACCCCTGGTTCCTTTTTACCCCCTCCCTCTTTCTCTTCACTTAACAGCAAAACATTTCATTCTCAAGCCCTTTAAAGAAATCTCATTCACAGAAGAGATTTTTCTGCTTTTCTTTTCTTTATTACATGTCTCATCCCTTACTCTGAAACTTTACTTATTTACTGACATCTTCCTAACAACTCTCTCTCCTTCTATCTGTCACCATATCTAAAGCAGCCGGTGCACCTCACTTCATTAAATCAGTTCAAGGATTTTTGCTTCGGGCACCCTCACCAAGGGCTGTCTTACTTACACCTGTTTTACACTTTCGGTCTCTAAATTGTTAGCTGCCCATTTACAGTCATCAAGTCCATTTGAACAAAAATCAACTTGGTCAAAAGTCAAAAGTTTAATTCCTATCTACTGCTTCATTAAAATGAATGGAAGTAATGACTCCAACTCCCAAATAATACAACACAAACTGGTTGATGCACTTCAAGCAGTTGTTCAGACACTGATTGTGCCAGACTTGTGGAATCAGCACAATAATATTACGTGAAGGCTGTCCAGGATCTGCCAGTTGATTCTCTTTTACAGCTGTTTATGGAGGGAATGACCATCAAGGGACATCCAATAAGCACAGTGAGGTCTTAAGTTCCCCTGTTCAGACCTCTCCTGTGCTCAGATAAGCAGTGCGGTTCTACGTTCTGTTGGGCTTTGATAGGGGCAGGTTTGGTTATCAGCAATTAATAATGAATAATTGTGAAATTATTAATATTCATAAATGTATTGACGGGAGTCAATATTAACAGGGCACCACCCTGGAATCAGGGACCAATAACCGAACCTTCAATACAGTCTCAAAATGGCTGTTCACCCCCAACTGACAGTGTTTAAGGACCACTGCACATTTATGAGTGAACAGTGAAGGGTGAATTCGTACACTGGCCCTCACAACCAACCGTTATTACAACACATATGCACAAGAAATCACAAACTTCTCTTTAAATGTATAAAAGAGTTTATTTAACTTTAGCAATATCAATCTATTAATAACACTTCAGTTAATCAACATCTACTACACAATTAACTATAAGTCTAAACTAGCAACTAGCAAAGGCACAAACAGTATGTGGCAAGTATGGTTTGTGTGTGTGTGTGTGCGTGTGCGTGTGTGTGTGTGGGCAAAGAGAAAGAGAGAGAGAGAGGGAGTCAAGATGGCGGATGTGACCATGTGAGTGGGACGTCTCGCGAGGGTTCACAATGACGACCGTAACCGCGCAGTTTGAACTAACGGGCTTTGGACTCAAGATGCGGTTGGAGTTGGGCAGCTAAACCAACACCATCTAATGAGCGTGTAATAACGTGTGGGTGCGGATATGTATATGTTGGTTAGTAAAAGAGAGAGAATAGAGGAGAGCACTCGGGGTAAACCTAGAGATCCTACTCGCCGTCTAGAGACACAACAACACCCCTTTACCATACAGAAGCTCGGGATACAACTTGGGAGTGGTTTACCGACTTACTGGTCTTTGAATTGGTAAAATGCAGTATGTTGGCTCTCTACGGTGACTAAACACAGATGTAAACTCAGCGGCATGCAGTTGAATGCGATCAGCTTCACGATTCAGATCAAGCAGCAAACACAGTGATTACACAGCATAACATGGACATGGCGGTCCGTTGCGCTTCCCAATGCGCACAATTATAGCTTGCATCAATAAAAATAAACACACCTATTCTAATCTCTGCCCAGAACCAAAGCCTCTTACTTGGGATCACTCTTCTGTGATCGATGCATGTTTCTGTCCGTCTTATTGATCCGGTGGGTCCTCCCAGGCGGATTGGCGGAACCGCTATTTCTCCTTGCGCGGAGTAACAGTAAACTGGCAGCGAAGGATGTCAGCCAAGAGTCGACTTAGTTGAAGGGATGCGTCCCTACATCGTCGTCTTGGAGGGAAGGAGTGTCCATAGCTGTACTCTCTTCCAGTCCACTTCTACAAGTTTACTACACGCACCAGTTACACATACAGAGACTCCAGGATCCACAGTGTTACAGCGAACATTAAACAGTCTGGGCTCGTCTTCGATGTTGTATGATGCACCTTGTTAGCAACCGGAGTCGCAAGGAAGGAGCTGTGGGGAAGGTAGCGCTGAAATTTATATCCTCAGTGATGTCATGAGAGTCTTGTCCAATGAGAGCCCGGAGATGGGGTTCCTGGCAGTTAGCACCTAGGTGTGAACTTCAGGGACTGTTGGAATTTTGGTGCTCCTTCCCCTTTGTTTCGGACCCCCAGCCCAGCGGGTGGGCTAGAGTTAAGCTTTTGGTTTTCCTATTATGCCGCAGCCACATGTTGACTTAAGTTTCTTTGTTCACCCTCATGGCACCGGCCCAACAGTTCAGATAAGATATATTATAACAACTCTCTGATGAAGTTTCATCTTGATGTCTTTCTTTCATATGTTATGTGTTGCACATCTTAAACATTCTAATGGTTTGCTCACCATCAACTTAAATTGGGACTGTAGCTAAAACTCACATGCATACACATGGGTGCATTATCACAAATACACCCACACAGACATAGTTAACACATAAACATACACAGAAATCCTACTCACATGTGAGGTAAAATTCAGTGGTCTGTACCATGGAGCAGTCCATACTATTGACAATGTAGCATGTTAAAGGGCCTGTGGCATCTCCAAGGGTAATTACCGGGCTGAGTAATGGTTGCCCATATGCAGGTGTTTCCCTGTTAAGGCTGAACAGCTTTTTCTCCAGTCACTTTCCAAAACGTATTATCACACACTATCTACACGCTACTATACTTTTGCTGCCAACCCTCTTTTCAGATATTGGGTACGGTGACCAATTTGCCAAACTTCCAAATAGTCGGTGTAGTCCTTTAAGATTTCAGTAGGTACCTTTCCAGATTTATTTTCTGGGAAAAAGCCTCAGATGGACAAAATAACCTTGACATCTCTGCTTTAGCCCTCAGGTATCAAAAACATGTCTCTTTCTGTACAATAATGTTTCAGTGACCCTTTTGTTCAGTAATCTCCCAGAGGTAGAACATGTTATAAGCACATGCCGATAATGACGATACCAATGACTAACAGTTGCTCTTTATTTGACAGATTATATTAAAGAGTGAGGTTTGCATCGTTAACGTGCAGTAAATAAATAATTGCCTTAATGGTTTATGAATGCTTGTCCTTGGCAGCAGTCAGTGTCCGTGAAAGGATGGAATAAAAGCAAGTGGTTTCTTACAACCCATACACACACACACACACACACACACACACACACACACACACACAGTACAGAGATCTCTGAGAGTCCTTTCAGGATATTTTGGATGAAAACAGCAGATTCACCTTGGGCTACCATTGATTGACAAGGTAATGATTTTGCAGAGGTGAAGGATCGTTCATTTCTTCCCGGGTTTTGATGCCCTGTTTGCCCAAGCTGATTATTCTAAGCCTGAAAGCTGGTGGTATAAACAAAGCCCCCCTGGCAGTGCTGCTTATTCATTACAGCCTGGTCGCTAGTTGAATTTTGACTCACATGTATAGATAGAAGAGGCAAACTATTAGAGGTCAAATAAAACATTTCTCATTAGGCTCCACCATAACAGAATGTGAAACCTTGAATGGCTCAAGCTCACTGTTCTGCTTTTAGGGGGCCTTTACATCCTCATATTTGGGAATTTTGGCATGATTTCAGAATTTATTAATTGGCCCCAAGGATTAGAGACAGGGTGCCTGATAAACAGATGAAGTCTCTATCATAATATTTAAAGCAAAAAAACATGAGACGATATTGTATATAACCCCTCCCACAACCCCCACAAATAGACACGCACACACACACCATTGCCCCCAGGACCACATCCTCCAACCAATTCAATGACAGGAGATAGAGACAAATAGATTGTTAGCTTGCATTTGTCACTCAAGCTGGAGTGGCCCCTCTGTGATCGAAAGCCCCATAAGTCAACCAGACCGCATAGGAACTAACAGCTAGGTTAGCTTTCTTGTGTCCATTTGTGTGACACTAATACCTTTTATTTGTGTTCATGTGCATGTGTATTCAAGTATGGGTGCCACCTATTAACTGCATCTCCCTGAGATTACTCTCATTAAAGACAAAATGCTGACCTTGGTGAGACACAAATGGATCTTTAAGAGACAAGGTCCTCCATCACAGTGAAATGGAGCGCTCCCCATCTCACAATACTGCTATTAAGTTTCATCAAGGCTCATTACATGCTGACTCTATGTCATCTGCTGTGCACTATACAATCCCTCCTTGCAAACACACAATACCACAATAGGTATCTAATCACACATACTCCCCATTGTTGTTGGTGGGTGGTGCCTCTTACAAGAGAGATTAATTCTTTTGAGGTTTTCAGTGGATAAAAGAACATCAAAATGGTTTTTGTCAGGATGTATGACCCTCTCAGTGAAATTGTAGATAAATGCCTTTCAAAGGCTCATCGGGAATACATTTCCTATTGTGTTGTGAACACAATAAGACCTGTGACTTGTAACAAATGTGTTCACAACACAATTCGATAATCACAAAAGCAACATGGAAAAGTTTGAAATAGCCCCAATCTCTCATTGATTATAATCAAAAGTGAAATAAAATATACATGGAATCATATCCCATTCACACTTTGATGCTAAAGCAGTATTATATTTGTTGACTGGCACATTGCCTGCTTTTAGGGCACAGTAGCTAACCGGAGAGGGATAGAAACTGAGATGAAAACAGAGAAAGACAGAGAGAGAAAGACAGACAGGATGGTGGGCAGACATAGCAGCATGCTTATATGATCCTGACCCAGCAGTCAATAGAGAGGGGCGGTGAAACTTGATTACAGACAGCCCACATCCCAGCCTGCTGATTTCATTTCCTCAACTCTGCTCGGCCAGGCAAAAGAGAGGTGTGGTGTTCTGCAAGAGGACACTGCACTGGTGAAATTAAATTCAAGTCTTTTGTCCATGTGTGACGTTACCCATGATGTACACATCTGTTCCATTGGCAATTACTGCAACATTGGCGTTTCACATTTCTGAAACATTCAACAACAAACACCCTTTTTTACAATTTTGTGTTCTTTAAAGTAAGAATAGAATGTGCTGCATATTCCCAAATGTTTGTGAGACAGAGAAACTCAGAGATTGCATGCCTCAGGAGCTTAATAATCACTTATTGATTCTTCTTAAACATAGCGGGCTGTCCCAACCCTCTTCTCCAGCCACTTGAGTAGACCTACATGAAACCAGCGGTGTGCAGCGGTGGTTGTCCATCCGGTTGCCTGATGAGATTGTAATTAAGGCCCATCACACCTCATCAAGTGCATTCTCCAAGCCTGAATTGTCTGTAGTGTCACACAATTGGTTTAGCTCCAGCTATTTTCCCCCTTGGCTGCACACACAAGTTCCATTTGTCTGGGTAGCTTGTCACCGGCTGGGAGAGTGTCTGCATCTTCTTTGCTTCCAGCCTCCTTGGCCCCTCCTCACTGCAAAAGAGAATGTGATAAACCATGCATCTACACTTTCCATGAGGCACTCAATATTTGTTTATTGTTATTTATCTTTCTCTGCAGAAACGCACATTGCAGTCTGCGGTGGATAGTGGGCAGCGATGCAGTCAAATGGAAATCAAACCTTTTTGCACAGACCTTTAATTATTCTTGTGCTTATAAACAGAATATTAGTGAAATATACCTGTCCATAAGGCACTGCTCTCTGTAGAAAGCACTGTAATTCATACAAATGAAAACACAAACTGCATTAAGGAGCATGTCAGCACCATGGACAGCAACCATTTCTGTACTACACATTCAATCAAAGGGACAAACTAATCCAGTGATACACTTTAATCTTATGGACAGTGACAAAAATGTAAAAAAACAAAACAAAAAAATCATATATGGTAGCAGGCATAATATTATATTTGACTGTGTTTTTACAGTGGGAAGACACATGTTATCTGTACATTAAATAACAAACAAAATCTACTAAAAGTAGCACTATTATCCTTTTTAAAACAGAGAATGTCAGTTTTATAATTTATTTGGATACAAAATTATGAAAATTTATACTATATCATCTGTTGATTTTTTACAGTTCTTTGCAACTATGTTTCTTCCTCTCTATAATTTCTCATTTCATCCATTATCTCTGCTTTGCTTCACTAACTGCTGTTGCACGCCTTGCTGCTTTCTCCACTACCAGTTTCCTCATTCTGATGGTGTTGCATTTGGTTTGGTTTGTATGAATCCACTATGAATCTGAGTTCCTCTTAGTGTAATGTAGTTTATTGCTCAGCCTGTTGGTGGTATTGTTATTTTTATGTATATCTGTATTATGATAGTATGGCTACTAAAAGGTGTAGTCTTATTTCTGTTCTGCTGAGCCAGCAGTGCAGCCATTACTTTTTTGTAGCTCTTGGTTACTATGATTGTGTTGTTGTGTTTATTTCACAGCACTTAGTAGCTTTGGTAACAAGTCACAAGTCAGTGTTGCATAGCTGTATGATTCAGTCATCCTTGTAGTTGGCTGCTCCAACTCTGCCATGAACAAAAGAGGTTACAAGTTATATTACCACTGATTTATGATTTATGTTATTCTCTTGCTTATGATCATAAATCAGCTGGATCCTGAAAGACAGTGATTTAGGATACTCATGGTGAAAAAAACTAACAACAGTATCATTAAGATTATTTTTCAAGGTAGGTCCTTTTTGTATGTGTGTTTTTGTATGTGTGTGTATTACTGGTACCACACAGACACGCAAAACACACAGCTCATCTTCACGTGTGTTCTCTAATAACTATTGCTAATGCGTAGCCTAATTATTTTGTCATGGACCTGCAGTTTTTGTCTGTTGTACTCTTCCTGATTTAATGGTTTTAGATTTTTTGTACTGGTGTATTATTGGTGTACTACAGATGCTCTCCTCCTTTTTTAACCACAGACAGGAGAGGTGAAATTGAATGGCAGTAACATTAAGAGAGAATGAAGATCGATGATTTTTTTTCACCCTTTTTCATTTTTAGGAGGAAGGATCATGTCATCATCCCATCATGGATTCAGTCACCTGGCAGAGATGTCTTCATGGATGACAGCAGCCCGACCTATGAAGCCCAGTTCATCACCCAATGCACACTCTTATTCTATCAACCATTTTTCTGTAATAACTCTATGTCAACCAACATCCATTTGATAGGAAAACCATATTGTTTTTAATGAACATAAAGAACAAATAAATTCTTGGAAAGCATGTGCTATGCAATTAAGGGAAATGGCATTTTGTTTAACAGGCTCCATTAAAACGTAATATTATGCAGGGATACATTCAAGGGTATAAAGGATGCCCATTTACTTTCAATTTTCAACATGTGATTTAAACCTTTGACAGAGTTTAACAGAAAATGATTTTGGAGAGATTTCAGCCATCTATCACTAACAAATGTTATATGAGTATAAATAATGTGTAAAATGATGAACAGTAATCATTATGATTTGTCTGCAGTGGCTATTTTGAATCCAGCTGAACTATGACGACTGCACCTGCACAGGTAAACAGGAAAAGAGAATATTACAGTCTGTCATAAAACAGATGCAACAATTAAAATAATGTATTCAGACTGCATAGCTAAGATGAATAAATGTATTTTCTTAACAATAAACTGTACTTGAACAAGCTATAGCTGTAGAAATTGCACACAGGAATTGCCTTAGTTTTGCTTATAAACTTTAAATATCAACATCAGACTGCCAGTAGAGGGATAAATGATAGTTTAACCATCTCAGATTAGACCTGAGACCCCGAGACTGACCGAGATGAATGAACTGAACCCATGCTGCAAGTATGAAGTAAAAAGTAGTTTAATTAATAAAAGGCAGAAATTAATGAATGAAGTAGCTAGCCAGCTAAGTTAGCACATGTGTAATGGAGGCTTTTCCAAGTTTGGCTAACGTTATGTCAGTGAGTTTACAGCACATATTGGGGTTCCACGTGAACACGTTTAAGTTCAGGTAGATAAACACTAAACAAGGCTAAACAACAAATAAACAACATAGGTGGCCATAAAAGCCCATAAACCTTTAATAATGGATTTGATCAAACATTTGGAGAACAAAAGATGTTGCTGTTGAAAGACGTAGATTTAAAATTCTATCTCTAGACTTATTATACTACCTGTAATAATCTTTATTTATACAGTACTTTTACAAAACATGGTTTACAAAGTACTCTACATAAAACAAATCATAAAACCAAAGCCAGTTAAAAGCATAGTTATAGTTAAGTTAAGTTATAAAGTTATAAAGATTATTTTGTGACATCCAGCACATACACAGCCATACATCTCCCTGAATGTTGAGCACAGCTATACTGTTACCAAATAACATACTGAAACCTATTTGTTTATATTATGTGTATAATAATTCCAATAAAACTTCTGCCAAATTTTTAATTAATTTTTTAGGTGCAATACCATTATGTTGACATCATTGCATACAGTAGAAAAAATAATTCATCATGTTTCTCCGTCTGGTTTTCTTTTGCAAATTCTTTTTTTTTTGCCTCATCCCTAGAGCTACTAATAGTCTCATTATGTAAAGCCATCTCTTTTCGTGTTAAGAAAATATTGTTTATTTTCAGTTGGTGGAGGAACCCATGTCATTCCTCCTGAAATGATTAATGCTGAGGCGGAACAATGGCACCAAAGCTCCAAACCGTTTAGACCCCCTATTTAAAGTGTGTATAGCATCTGAAGAGGAGACAGGAGATATTATAGTTTAATGGGGCAACTTTTCAGAAAATGTGACACCACAGTTTTTATCAAGCTATTTTCCTCAAATGAGATTCTTGTGGGTTTGCAGTTTGTTTAACATGCATAATAAACCAATACACCTTACTTAATGTCTAAATTACCCTTACAAAACTGAAAAGTTTGTGGAAAACCTGCTGCAAATTTGTCACACATTGGCAGCAAACAATCATTTGGCACAAAATGTTTGCCAGTAGTAGTGAAGCTGCTGCAAACTTCCAGCACCAATGACATTATTTGCCACTTTGGTAAACAGTCAGCCAATAGTTTGCCACATGTTTGCCGCTGATGAAATTCTGGCAACAATAGCATTTGCTATGTGGTGAACAATATTACAAGAGAACCTAACCATGCAGTAATATGGGCACTTGATGTTGATCCAAATAGGTGTCAAGAGCATTTTGTCTTTTACTATGTAGATACTAATAAGATAGCTGTGCTTTTTTTTTTAAACAAGTAACTATAGGTGAAAGAATACTGTGGTATAATTTTGTCATTAAAACTATATACTATCTACACATAGCCCATAAAATATGAGTGTAATAACTGTTAGAACAGACTGCATGGCAGACTGCATTCAACATCCATCCAACTTTTGATTTCCCTTACAATACAAATTTCTATTGCCCTAATCCTGTCAAGGGGAAATTTGTACAAGCTTACCGAACAGTCTGATATCAGTGATTGTCACTGTGCGATTTAGTTTGAAACCCATTTTCTGGCAGGCCACATGTCAGCATGGTCCAATCTTAAGGCATCATTCTGAAGAGGATCTGAAAGAGTGAACAAATCCTAATCCTATGACAGTCTTAACCTCGATAGATCTCATTAATGGCCTGCATATCACATTGTTCTCCCTCTAGCACCCTCCCTTGTTTCAACCTGAGCATGACTAAGCATATCCTTGTCAAACTCAACAGCTGATACTCATACAGTATTAAACCCCGATAGAAAAGGAGAAACAATTACCACATTTTTATATGATGACTATTTTCTGATCTTTTAAAATTACATAACACTGGAATTCTGAATTTCCCTAATGTGCAATTTTTTTGAAGATGTATAAAACTCCATTAGCCAAAGAAATCATTCACAAAAAATACATTTCTTTGTTTCATTATTTTTAAAGTTGTATTTTCTCTGGGACTCTGTCTCTAGAGAAACTGGGTTTCCCCAGAGCACACTTTGGATAATTAGCTGGGGTGAATGGCAGCCACCCCAAAACCTCTATCAGGCTTGGAGGCTACTAATGAGGAGAGCACCACACTTTGACCCAGAATATATTAGCATCCCATATGAGGACAGTGTCAGCCTCTGTTCTCAACCGCCCACCACCACTGCCCTGTCCTATTTCTCATAACTCCAGCTCATCCCATTTTTTATGTACTCATCATTAACACCATCATAAGTCCAGTCATACCGTTCACAGGTGAATGTAGCCATGGAGATGTGGGGATATTCCAGACCATTTATGCCTGTGCTGGGCGCTAATGTAGTGTTGTGGTAACAAAGAGGAGGAAATTATTGTGTGGTATATCACTGTGTTGTTTACGCTGAGGTTTTCCACTGTAAAATCAGTGTGCTACCAATTGGAACCTGAATATGGATTATGACTCTGGTTACATATGAGGATCATCTTTACAGGTCATCTGTTTTCACTTCCATTTCTACACATACATGGTGTTGTGTAGATAGCTTTAGCGATTTGTAATTCCTGTGTCAGTAAACTACTGGAATCTATATTGATCCTATCATTTCAACAACAGTAACCTTTATTCCTAGTCAATTAATCAAGGAGTCCAAAAAGGCAAAGCTTCCATTGGATTACAGTGATCATCACCCACCTATGCTCTTGAGGTCTCCTTAGATCACAACACAATGTTTTTCTTTCACCTGCATGGGTAACACCAAATTTACGAGGTTTCTCACCTGTATTAATGGGAGTTTCCACACAAACTCCTCCACAAAGATCTGACCTTTTGATTGGTTTACTTCATGCCCAATTATTAACTCAATTCATTCTACTTACTTACATGATTTATGTAATGCAAGAGGAATTTCCCTTATTTTTCCACCTACACTAATTCAGTTTAAAATATTTTCATTTTACTACATGCACATTTTCCTCTAAACATATGCAATTTCTGAACATAGATCCTTTATTTAGGGGTTCACAAACTTTTAATCATGACTGTATGCATGTCCAGCGGGTGGACCCAGGTTAGGTTTTGGTTAAGGTTAGAGTAAAGGTTAGGCAGCTAAAACTAATTTGGTTAAGGTTAAACTTCGGTTAAGGTTAGGCAACTAAAACGAATGGTGCGAAGCCTGCGTATGCTAGTTCAGGCAGACAATTTGCAATCAGGTGAGCTCACGCATTGCCATTGCATATTGTCTATTTAAGTTGTCAGACTCATTCCCTCAGTCTCTGCTGCTACTGCTTACCCTGATGCACTGTGTTGCTGTCGCTGCTGCTACTGCTGCACATGAATTTCACACCCCACTACCACCCCAGAATCCACCTGTGGGCTCTGGGAATGCTATTGATCCCTCCTGCCTCACTTGGCTGTCTTAATTACATTGCAGAGAGGCGATGCAACAGAGCCTTGACACCAAAATAAAATCTGCATGTACACTTATTCTCAATCAAAACATTTTCTAATCAATAAGTGAGTTGTTTGACTGAACTTTGGTTAAGGTTAGGCTTACCTTGTTTTTACTTTGTCATTGTGGGGTATTTTGTATGGCTTGTTCACAAAAAACCCTTCAATTTAATCCATTTTGAATTCAAACTTTTCCATGAGGACACAGACAATGTGTCTATCTCCGTTGAAGTGTCCTTGAGCATGACAAGACGCCTCTACGTGCTCCAGTGCAATTGTGCTTGACTGGCCCTGCACTCTATAACTCTAAATACAAACATGTATGTCCCAGAAGGATCGGTGACAAAATTAATTTCTAAGTACACTGTGTCTAGTAAAATTAGTTTTCTAAAATTCTAAAATAATAACTTCAACTGCTTGTCTTTGTCTTGTCTTGCACCTGTTCTCTAGATAACACCTTTTTCTATGGTTCCATAGACACACTGACTTTTGGATATTGATATATTCTCATGGACTGTCTATATATATGTATATATATATATATGTACAAAGTTTCATGTGTGTTGGACATTGCACCATTTTGTCACTGACTCCCATGTTGTTTTTAAAAGTGTTGATTCCCATTACTTAGTTACATTACTTACATTACTTAGAAGTAATGTAACACCACCTCAAAGCCTGTGGAGTCAGCTGTGCCAATTATCAACACTTCAACACATTCTAACAGAAGTATACATGTACAGTATACAGCAGGATCTTTCACATCTTTCTAGGGCGTAAATTCATTGAAAGGGTGCAGACTCAAAGACAGAGTATATTATTACTGTATTATTCCTATAGTACAATATTTGTATCTTATTCAGGCAGTTACAAGCAAGTTACTCCTGCAGGTAAATCTAAATGTAGAGAAGTCCTATAATAGTGCCCAACGGAAACTTACAGTACAATACAGAAACATACAGCGCAGTATTCAGAGTATCAGGAGACCTGTATACCAGGTTCTAGCCTTTGCCTTGAAGATTGTTTTCTACACCACACTAGTAGGAAGTTCAATGCAGGCTGGGAGCTCTTGGTTTGATCAGAGGGGTTAAAAGATCAGGAAGCCTTAAATGTAAAGCTAGTAAGCTTAGCTCAGTGTCACCATGGCTGCAAAGCCACTTAACTTCTAGAGAGGCAGCACTCACTCCTCCCAGACTGCCTACCTGACACCTGAAGCGCCATCAAACCTGCTGTGACAAACTGACATGAGAGGCGTCTGGAAGCTGACTTCCAGCCAGACAGCCGTGTCATCTTATCCTCCTCTGGGATGGCATCGAGGAAACCAGGGGATTAATCCCAACACCTTAACTTCACAGGCAGAGTGCACTCCAAGCAGTACTTTGCATGGTAGTGATGTCATGTCACCTGCAAACTTGTGTAGTTTTACCAAGGTGTCACAGGAGGTGCAGTCATTGGTGTACAGGGATTAGACCAGAGCACTGAGGCACTTGGGCTCACCTGGATAGGTGGAGGCCCGTACTCACACACTGTCTCCTGCCTGTCAGAATGTCCAGGATCCATTGACAGATAGGGGGTCTACACTGAGCACAGATGGCGGGCCTGTAATAATCATGCAAACAGCAACTACTTGCATGAAGGTTATTCACCCTAAGTCACCCTGAGGCTTAGAAGCAAAAAGAAAAGTGAGGCATAATTCTGTAATAATTCATAATTCTTCTCCCTTTGGATAAAGTTTTTATATCTAAATTATTTTTGGGACATTTCTGCCTTTATTACCTGCGAGCTGACCCGCCCTAATGGAAAAGGGAAAATGTGAGAGGTTTTGTTCTTGGTGCATGTGCAGTTAGAAGTTGGTTTGGTCATAGGGTAGTAATTTTATCCTTCCACATCATTTTTTTTTCACTTTGATAGAAGAGAGTGCTTTGCATACAACCCAGACAAAAAATCCCAAATAAATGTGTTTTGAAATAACTTAACAGCACAGCAAAAAGTCAAGGGGTTTGGGTATAGACTTTTGCAAGTCTATACCTATATGCCCATATCTTTATTATACACCGCTTTGAGAAGTATAACCCCTACAGACATCAACAACATTTATCATAACACCATCTTAAAAGTGATATATTTTCAATAATCCCAATTTAAATGCGGTTAAGCTCTGCAGCAGCAAAGCGGAGATGCAAAGGTGTGCCTATTTGAATTGGTAGGAACCAGTTGTTACTCCTATTTTATCCTCAAACTAATGATTTGTTTGATAGTTGGTGAGATTACTAGAAAGAGGCTTTAATCATAGGTTTTTGATCTTTTTAAACAGAGGTATCTCAACCATGTTGTGCTGGCAGCCACTGATCCAGAGGGATGTTGGACTTTAAGACATGTCTCAGTGGGAAACCTAAGAAAGCCTCAGAGCTGTCAGGTTTTACAAATGGTGGTTTCATAGTCTTTGAGTTAATAGTTTGCAAAAATGCTTTTAATGGTGTTGAATAAGAGCCTCCCTGGGATTTGACTGACAAAAGTATCACCATTTTATTAGATGCGGTTTAAAGAGACATCTCCAGGGTTGTTATTAAAAATCCTATTTTCAAAAGAATAAAAGATTGCAGAGAAAAGGGAATATATTTAGAGTATGAGAGTCTCACAATTAGGAATGCACTTATCTTTGAGCCTGCTGATTAAGTAAATTAAAAGTGTAATTCGGCATAGATATATGAGCATGAATGATTACTCAGAGGTTAGAGCTCTTTCTGATCGACATGTTTGCCTGTGGTTAATAATGTTCATGTTACTACTGGCAATAAAGAGTGGTTTCATATGTATTTTCTTTTGAACTGCAAAATATCCTTTGTATTATTATTTTTGTTTATAATGACAGATGGTTTGTTTT
>CABFOQ010054712.1:23375-36232 GCA_900660455.1 Gephyroberyx darwinii
CTGCCTCATCCTCGACGACCAGCAAAAAAACTGTATTCACTGCTCTCTGAAGTTCCACAGATTAATTGCTCTGAATAATAAAAAGACAGATGTAAACAACAGAGGTCAATGCAGTACACGCAGTAATTTATCTTTTTTTGCTGAATCATCATAAAGTGCCAGCTGGAAATTGCTAGCAGATGCAGTAATTAGGAGATTCTCTGAAATTAAGACATTATTGGGGTAGATTCACCCGCTTGTCACTTTGATACAAAGTGGGCCATGCCTCCTTGAACACAGGTCTCCACTATTGCCTTGTGTCAGCCACTCAACAGCCCTGGTTTATGGGGGACTTTGAAAAAGTTAGAGTGAGGCATTAATATAATGTCTTCCCATTATTTTCACCACCAACAACATAATTCTCAGCCAGCAGTCCTCTTGTCTTTGATGTACTTTTTATCATAACATGACACATTAAAACTGAGACTTAAGTCACAAATGTGCTATCATTACTCTCACTTGAGCAGTACCACCGTGGGCATATTCAAATCATACATTTTCTTCATATATGGGACTTCTCACATGTATTTGCTGAACAGCCATTTGAATTTGAAAGAGTTCCATTTTTTTACTTTGTATGTCATGTAATTTGCATATTATAGTTAACAGCCTTACAGGTTTTTAAACAGGGCCAGTGTTAAGGGACATGGAGGGCTTCCTGATGTTTTTCCCCAGTACAGTAGATGTGTTAGAAGCCACCAGGGAGACCTCTGTCCTCAGTATCACCACCGCTTCCTGAGAGACAGTGGATATGTGTTATCTCAGTCTGACCGGATGCCCTTCTGTTCACATTACACCCCTGCTCAAGGATACGCTGAGGGGAGACCCGATGAAAAAGATACACAAACCCTGATCCCTGCTCTTACCACCACCACCATGACTTTAATGTTGTCAGAGAGTAGGGCACTCTTAAAAGAAAAGCATCTGCTTGTTTGTGAATTATGTTTTGCAGAGAGACTACAAAGGGTCAAATCTATTATTCACAAGTGTGCAATACATAATCATAGACACCCATGTGTCACCAGAAAAAACGATGCAGAGAAATCAATACTGTACTCATGCAGTTCCCCTCAGGGATCTTCTCTTTTCATACTTTCACTAATATGCTCTTATCAACAGATAGATGTTCTGTCCTTCTCTTTGTTGTTGGATACAATCCCAATGAGTTGATAATAATGTAATAACCTTTTAATGCCATTATGGTCCTTTTTATTTATGTGGTTACTCACAATTATGAAAGGAAGTAAAACATTGAAGCTAGTAGTATTGATTAAAAGAGTTGTAGAGCTGTTGACTACAAAACAATTTTTTACAAAGGTGAATCAAATGAACTGGTCGGTCAGCCCAAAAGAATTGTTGTTAAAAAAAATTGTTGTCTTCATCATCACGTCTTCCTCATCCTTCCTGTGTCTTTGCCTGTCATGGCCCCCATTGTATAGCGACTGTAGCACTGTAGCGTGGGCAGCGAGTTGTAGCGACTGTTGCACTGTAGCGCGGGTAGCGAGACTGTAGCAGACAGAAGCTTTTGATATTGTAAAGTATGATATACAAATTAACAAATTGAATCACTATGGCTTACGAGGACAAACCTTGAAATGGTTGTCCAGCTATGTATGCGAGAGGGAGCAATATGTGATTGCAAATGGATGCACTTCTAACAGAGCCATGATATCATGTGGTGTTCCGCAAGGCTCAATCCTGGGACCTAGGTTGTTTCTAGTATACATCAATGACCTTGCTACAGTATCAAAACCCATGCTTCCCATATTATTTGCAGATGATACCAACCTGATTTTATCACACTTAGACTTTCCCTCACCTGTCAGAAAGACAAACGAGGTCTTAGAAAACACATGAAAATGCTTCAAACTAAACAAACTATCTCTCAGTATCAAGAAATCAAATGTCATATTTTGTACTGGAAAGAAAAAGTAGTACAAAGAATGCTAAAATAATGATAAACAGTATAGAACTAGCTCTCTACAAAATTCCTTGGAGTATGAATAGACAGAAAACTCTGCTGGAAAAAACATATAGACTGTGTGCAATAAAATAATGAAGTCACTTGGTATCATCAGGAGGTTGTGTAGTTTTGTTCTCACTCATCCAAGCTGTTTAAGAAATAATTTCATTAGGCTTATGTTACAATGTAAAATTTTCACCTAGCTACTGTGGCTGCATATGCATATGCATGTCTGGCAACCGCCACTGAAGTTCAGATTCTTCATTTCCTCCAGACACTACCACTACTAATTGCCAGGGATGTTTTGTGTGCTCCTCAATTGTTCACTGTTGCTTCAGTGGACTACATTAGAATCAACAATCAGGAAGATGCAATATTCTACTCAGCAAGCACATTGCATTCATTCACACTGAAAGTCTCAGTGAGGCTAACGTTACACTCCTTCACAAAATTAATGAACATCACAAATAATTGGAAAAAGCAAGTAAAGCATGAATTATTCACTTTATTTATTCGGCAGTGACAGCTGTGATATTGTTAATGTGTATTGTGTGTAAATTGTGTTAGAGTCAGACAAGAATGCAAAAGTATTAAAGTAAAAAGTGTCTGAAACCTTGCTTACCCCAGTTCTCCAGAAATGGCTAAAAAGGAATAATTATATTATACAGGAAATTAATTAACAAACTTGAAAAAAAAAAAATTCTAAGAATTACAGAAATAAATTCACCCATTTACTGAGAATGGCAAAAAGTTCAAGAAAGCCTTTAACAATATCAAAACAACATGGAAAGTCATTAATCAGTTTTTAAAAAAGAAAAGGGCATCCTCTGGCAGAGCCGGACTGGGTCAATAATTGGCAAATGAGAAAGGCATCTGTCTTAAATGATATTACCATTTGCAAAAGCTCCTATAATAAGTTGTGATCTGACAAATGAGAGACAAAAGTTTTCATCTGCAATAGTTAATAATCATAATCATTTTATCTTACTCAGTACAGAGTACAGAGGACTGGTTGGTGACTTTGTTGAGTGGTGCAACCAGAATCATCTGCAGCTTAACGTGGGTAAAACCAAAGAGATGGTGGTGGATTTCAGGAGTACTAGGGCACCAATTACCCCCATTTCCATCCGGGGGGAGGACGTAGACTTGGTGCAGTCCTATAGGTACCTAGGAATGCACCTGGATGACAAGCTGGACTGGAGTGGGAACACTGAGGCTACATACAAGAAGGGCCAGAGCCGAGGAGGAGGCTCAGGTTCTTTAAGTACGTAGAACTATGCTGAAAATGTTGGAGTTGGAGGTGGCAAGTGCCCTTTTCTTTGCAGTTGTGTGCTGGGGCAGTAACATAAAAGCCGCAGACACCAACAGGATAGACAAACTGCTGAGGAAGGTGGGTGCCAGCCTGGACCCAGTGAAGGTGGTGGCTGAGAGGAGAATGTTGGTTATTGTTATTTTATTATTCCCATTGTAGCTTTATTTCTTAGTGTATATGTCTGGCTGCTATAACAAAGAAATTTCCCCCTGTGGATTAGTAAATTACCTACCTGCCTACCTACTTCCTCAATAATGAGGTTAAATGAAGCTAAATCTAAGTCAGTGAATGAAAGAATGAACCAGAATATCCTAGTATGTAACGTTAAACATGGTCAGATTGGTCAGGGAGGATTTCCATCAGCACCATCTCCATCCCTACCTACTCTACCTTTCTGCTAGTTGGATTGCCCAAATGTAAGGTCAACTTGTCGATCTTATTTAGTTCATTTCATGTTATAGGCTCTATTGTGATAGCCTAGATCTATATTTTGTTGTGTGTCCGTTTTTCTTGTGTTTGTTTCCTTTTATGTATGTTTAATTTTATAAGTATGCCTTATTTACCTTTGGCGTCTGACGTCTCCTGCACAACACTTTTCTTTTTTTTTCTTTTTTTCTTAGGTGCAAATAACTAAAAAAAAAATAGACTGACAATGCCCCTAATGTGCCATGTCCATGCCTTAAATGTTTATTGGTTTGAAGGTAGAATGAAAGATGTGGCATCAAGTTTATATCAGCCCTGCTAAAACAAAGTAGGAGGCCTTTTCGCTCACCATTTTTCACCTATGTGCAATGCTCATAATGGAAACTATGATTATCAATCATAGAACAGACAGACATTGACAGCTGGGTTACAATGCAGCTTCAGGGGGTGTGGGGCTGAAGAATGCCGCTGCCATGTTATGGGAAACGCACATGAAATTTTCAAGAACTGTTGTGAAACTGTGCTCGAAGTATGTTGTGAATTTTCAAGATCAATCGCTATGGGGAAACCCACCCCTGGGTGACCAGACCTAATAAATCTATGGACCACAGTCATCAAATGAAATTAGAAATACATTGTATACAGAGGTATATTGTTTATTTTAAAACATTTGATAACATCATGTCATAGTATGAAACAACCACTACTCCACCCACCTCCCTGCTGGCTCAATGAGTTCAACTCTTGCCAAAGGTTGTGAGATTGAATTCTGGGTGATGCTAAAGAAATGACACAATTTCATGCCCCAATGCTGACTGTGATTTGGGCAAATATGTGACTTCTGATATTTCAAGGTGTTGATTATGGCACATACAGTGTCAGTTGTCCAGAAGGACTTTAATGGCTGGACCCTGAGATTGGCTGCTTGTAACTATGTTTCTTCTTTTTGTATTCTTTCACCAGTGTTTATATTCTTCTTCTTAGTTCTTTCTCTTAACTCTTATTTTTCATCTTACAGTACATCAGACTGGACCTGTTGGACACAGACAGTCACTCAAACTCACATTCATACCTACAGTAAGGGAAATTCAGAGTATCCAATCGCTAAATATTTTCTGAATGTCTTATTTCTCTGTATGATGATTAGTACTGTAACAGTGATGGCTCTTTCTCAAATTATATGAAAGTAAGCTGCCCTGGACGCTTAAGCTCTTCACTTACTGAGAAGAAAGTTTTGGATATAATTGATGAGATGAGAAATTCAGCAACAGGTCATGATGAGATTGATTCATCTCTAGTTCTGTTCTTTGAAGTTGGTGACTTTGAATTCAAAGTGCAATAAATTCACTAAAAACATCTTTGTCTTCATTTTCACATGAAATACTGGTTTCATGCACTCAGTTTTACTACAGTGCCTGTCTTGATAACTGGGTGGATGCTTTCCATTCACAACAGAGTTTTGATTGACAAGTTGACGGCCAATCACACACTGGAGGTGACCACTCATGTATACTGTCAATAGTCTTAGATGTGTCAGCTAGCATATGATAGCTAACATTTGCTTTGAATATAAAGGGGTGGCGTCTTGCAGATAGTTAGAAGCAATGGCAGGTGTCAACCTAGCAAACATGGTGAACCCCACAGTGGTGAGTAACATTCAGAATGGCAACGCACACTGAATAGGAAGGCTGAATCTAAATGAAGCAGTCCGATACCTGCCAATGAAATGCCCAAGCTCATCATAATTTTTGACACCCTGGTATTATACAACAATGACTGTCTGCCATATGTGATTAGTGATTTTGGCAGTATGCAAACTCATTCGTTTTTCAAAAGTGTGTGTGGGGGGGTGACAAAAAATGCAGTCAATGTAATCTACCTTAATTTTTACATAAAATACACCACAAATTTCACCAAATTCAAGCTGAGGTTTTAGTCATACAATATTTATTTAAAATATCTCAAATCCTCATTTTCAATATTCATTCATACCAACTTGAAGCCCAAATGCCTCAAAGCCCCGCAGAAAGTTACACTGTTCAATAGAAAGGGCTTTTAAGAAACCCTGAAAAATGTTGTTGTGTGTAAATGCCCCCACCTCGTGTGAGCCCACTAAACCCAGGGGTTACCTGTTATCTTTTCTGTCTGTTTTTTTTTTTATTAAGATGTTTTTATAAGCCCCGGGATTTTTATTTGTATTGCACCTGCACAAGTTTATATCTTTTTTTCTTTTATTCCATCATTCACATGTGCAAAAAAACCCCAATACCTTTAAGCATTAGGGTGGCAGTCCGCCCCCCCCCCCATCCTTCATGGAGATGACTGAGACAGCTTTTTCCGTAGTTGCAACCCACTGGATCTTTTGTAGTTCTTGCTCCTACTCCCTTTTCCCAAGTAGTCATCCACTCATCTGTCAAACGAGCTTCAAAGTTTCTTTGTTGTTTTCCAAAGCCTGTGAAAACAGTAGAGCTGGAATAATTCATATGGGAACTGGAAAGTGTTTGGGTGTAACACTTCCTCAGGCTGTCCACCATCCTACCTTTATGTTCCAAAGAGCTTCCTGCGCATGCAGCTGGAAAGCGAGATATAGCTCATCATCTCATTTTGCCTGTCCTTTCTCCTGCTTTTCCCTCCATTATTCTGTATTCCTCCAATTTGTGCTCAAATCTTCCTTCCTCCACTCAAAATGTATTCTCTTCCCTGCCTTTTTTCATATTGTTTTCTTTTTCTCAGCATATGACTGGGATCATCATCTCTCTCCACACAGGTAGCATTCATTTCTCCTTCTGTGCAGAAAATGCCCTTCTTCATCCATTTTTCAAGGGATGACAAAAGGGCTTAAGTTTAATGATCGCAATTCTTTAGTTTGCCTGACACCCTGAAATAATCAAATACTTATTTTGCAATTAATAGTCTAACTTTGGTCTAATTGTGCTCAGCGTGTGGGAAAAGAAACATCTTGTTATTGGTGTCATGCTTTTTTGTCATCATAATAGTGAGCGTTCATGCTTTATTTGGCTCAATGTATTACCATTGTAGCAAAGCCAATCACCTGCAAGCAATAGATCACAAGAGGCAAAATGAATAGAGGTTCCTTGTTATTGAGTCATAAATTAAATACCCATTTCCTCAGACAAATTTCATCAATGTTATAAGCGGGACCTTGTACGTAATGCATCATGGACATGACAATGCCAGTAAATCAATTCATGTTGATAGAAGAAGCTAATTTATTCATCTGCATGCCTGCCTACCATTGCAGCACACTGAGTGAGATAAAAGAGGATAAACATTATGGTAATGTTTATCCTGAAGGTGAAGACACTGTTTACAATGCAGTCAATCCCAAAAAAAAAATTATAATTGTGAATTTTCTAATTTAGTTTGTGTTCTTGTGAATTGTCATGCTTTTTTTTGGGGAGAGATGACGTGTCAATACAAAAAACATCAATAATTGTGTAACATGTAAGTCAGTTATTACATGTGACTAACAGACACTGTCTTAAGCATATTCAGCAATTAATTAATTTGTTTGCCCTTTTTACAGCCACTTTATGTCAAAACACCATCCAGTATTATTCAAATTGAGCTACTTCAGGCTGAGATCACAAGTGCTATATTAAATATGGGCTCCGATCCCATACTGGAACACCACTCTCTTGCTCGGGAAGCCACCATGCTTACCTACTTGACACTGTCTGCATAGAAGCCTTCTCCAAATTAATGCTTCCCTAAAACTCATTTGCCCCATTATTTTTGTTGAGTGGATGGTTGTTGAGAGCACAAAACATCAGTACATGCAACACTGATAGCAAATCAGGTAGGCCCAGACAGAAGTTTTTATTGTTTCACTTTAGGCCATTTTTCATGAAAAATAAACAAAATATTATTCAGTGACTTCTGTAATGATATTTGGTGATACATTAATAGAAAATCTATGTTGTCACTTTCATTAATTGAGATTGCAAACACACATTGCATGATTATTAAAAGATAAAATAAAGGGGCATTAAGTAATCTCTGAGTTGTAGCAATCTCTAGCAGCAACCAAGGAATTGCAACATCCACAGGTCTCTGGCACAGGTTACGATGGCCTGTACTTGATATAAATAATAAGTCACATATTTCGCAATAGAGATCAATAATAGCTGATCAATCAACAACATCTAATAAAGAGGTCAAATATCACAATTTAAACTACTGTAGTTAATTGCACCGTGGTGTAGTTAACTGCACCTTGATGCAGCGGCTCAGTATTCACGATATCAGTTTTGGGCGTCCTCATGGAAATAGTGGGTGCTCCACTATACACATAGTTTTATTCATGTATAGTATATTCCTTGTTGGCATTTTATCTGCCAAAGGGTCCTTTCACCCATGCGGCGCCCGTCCATTTAGGATTTCATTTTTTACAAGTACGATTTCATTTTTTATGATTACGATTCTGTTTTTCTCACGCTTGGGGTTTTGTCATGATTTTGACGTGGAGGCGGGTTGAAGGGAAGGGGGCGACTTTATTGGTCACTGGGACAAATGCATCATTGGTATGCGCTGCGCTCCCTGACTGAAGGCATGCACATCGTCATTTACGTGGGAACATGGCGGAGCAACAACGTCCTTCTCAGGTATTAAACTTGTTATTGTGGATAATTAAGTACCAAGTGATGGATTGTTGGTTAAATTACTAAAGTTCAAGGGTAATTCCGGTATTTTTAAACCTGGGCCCCATACATATTTCGGGGTCTAAATGACTAGCCGAATACCTGAGAAGGACGTTGTTGCTCCGCCATGTTCCCACGTAAATGACGATGTGCATGCCTTCAGTCAGGGAGGTAAACACAGCGCATACCAATGACGTCCCAGTGACCAATAAAGTCGCCCCCTTCCCTTCAACCCGCCTCCACGTCAAAATCATGACAAAACCCCAAGCGTGAGAAAAACAGAATCGTAATCGTAAAAAATGAAATCATACTCATAAAAAATTAATACAGGAGCGCCCGTTCTATATTTCACTGTAGTGTCCAAGAGCGCCTGTCATTTTCCAATAATTTAAAATGCATCAAAAACAGAAAATCAAGTTCTGAACTTTGTTTTTATATATACTTCAAGTTGTCATCAACTAACCAGAACTGGGAAATGTTGGTCATGATGTTGACATTTTTGTAGTGTTTTTTGTTTGAAATCACTAATGTTGTTTTATAAAACAAGCCTCAAATCAACTTCACTACATAGCGGGACCTGCCGAGTCGTTACTCCCGGGGAGGGACACTGTTTCCTGGGAGGGAGTGCATCTAAGATTCTGTTGGGAGAACTGACTGGTTTACGCCAAGTTTTCTCCTTATAAGTTTGATGTTGTCTGATGTTATTAGACTTCTTTATGGGTCTGTGTCTTGTATTTTGAAAAGCACAGCGTTAGACAACAGTGACGTTTGTTGTCATATTGTCAAAGTTGACACTGAAGGAAGGAGACTGAGAAATGTTGTTGGTTACTGTCTGTGCCGCTGTGCGCATGACGTGATCCGTCGTGCGGCGCATGCGTGTAAATTTGACGGTCACCGGTCATGGCCGATCAAGCTGAAAATCGGCCGATTGCAGTGACCGGCCGATCAATCGGTGCATCTCTACAAATATGCTATCTTCTTTCTGTGTTATTGTCTTTTAACAGTGTTTTTAGTTCACTTCCATGTTTAATCACAACTCAAATAAGTAAAGTTAAAGTTCTTGAACACATGAATAAAGGGTGATTATTAGGAGCATTAAATAATGGAAGTCCACCAGGCCATTTCTCAACCATGCATTCTCTCCACTCCTGTCTAGGTACCAGAAGCTGCTGCCCCTGCTTAGCTTTGCCCTCAAATCCATAGACAATTCACATGCTATGGTGGGCAAGTTGTCCCGCCGGGTCTTCCTCAGTGCTGCCCGCATGGTGGCCCGGGTGCCGCATGTTTTTGTGAAGCTCCTTGACATGTTGAGTGTCACCAGCTCCACTCATTATGCCCGTATGCGCCGCCGCCTGCTAGCCATAGCTGAGGAGATGGACATCTTGGATGCCATCAACTTGGGCCTGGAGAGCATGGAAAACACGAGCAAGGATCGGGGCATTATTGCCTGTCTAGAGCCTTCTGCACCACAGAACTCACCCAATGTAACAAAGACTAACACCCCCACCCATACAGTTCAGCTGACTGTAGGAACCACCCATGCTTTTGTCAGGAAGATGGGAGCGAGTCCTGAGGACATAACACAGCGACTAGCTGCTATATCTGTTTCTGGACTTCATAATATGGCCTCCACTGCCACTAGTGGTGGCTTTCAAGCAGAGAACCCAAAGCCCCCTGTTCAGGCTCGCAACAGGCCCCTCAGTCAATGTCTGAATAGTCAAACTCCTACCCTATCTTTCCCAGGCCCTGAGGGAAACCCCAAGGCTCAACCCCAGAGCTTCAGTTCTGGCAAGCTAGCCTCCTCCACCACCCCCTCCTACCCCTCCTCTCCTGGCTCCCAGTGCATCATTTCCCAACCACAGAGCAAGGACTCTGACAAAGAGCTTCCCTCCTCAGTCTTCTCTCAGGCTTGGCCTCTCCCTTCCAGCCAGATCCATAGACCAAAGCCTTCCCGCCCCAGCCCAGCCTCTATTGTGCAACAGAGCCTCTACACCCTGCCCTCCACCTCATCGAGAGGGGCCTTGAAGCTGGACCTGCATGGCGCAGACCACCCCTCCACAACCCCTGTAGAAGGTCTTTTAGGCATGGGTGGTGTCACCAGCTTCATTCCCAGCGAAGACACCTGCTTCACCCCAGTGGAGGAGAAGCTCTCCACTCTGGATGCTTCTGCAGAGCTCAACTCCTCCATGGAGGACCTCCTGGAAGGAGCTATGCCAGCAGCTGGAGATACCACTGTCACCTTCCAGTCGGAGGTGGCAATCCTGTCTCCGGAACAGATGGACAGGCTAGGAGAGGGCACATATAGTGAGGATGTGTCACAGAATAAGAAGTGTAAGGAGAAGATGGAGGCAGAGGAGGAGGAGGCCCTGGCAGTGGTAATCGCCTTGTCAGAGTCACAGGATGCCATGCCCATCATTCCCCAGCTGCAGGTGAACAAGGATGAGGACGTCATCATCATCCAGGTGGATGTGAGTGAAGACATTCTTAAGGGATCACCTCAACATTTGCACACATGACTTCAAGGCTATATGTTATTTCAGTTCTAAATAGTCCAGAATCTTGAGGTACCAAAACTATGTTTAAAGTTGGGGTGCAGTGTATTGTGTGTATTTAATACCATGGCAGAATGAAAAAGAGAAATCCCCCCGATTTCCCTTTTTCATTCTGCCATGGTATTAAATTAAACACCCACATTTTCAGGTTTAACATTGGATGGTGTAGGATTTTTCCTCCCTTTGGAGATGAGACCATTCCAGTATTATGCTTTATGAAGGCTACCAGAGAGTATCACCCAACACATCTTTCAAATACATTACATTCATTTAGAAGACACATTTATCCAAAACGACTTACAAAGGTGATAGTTGACACAATGTGGGGATTGGACGCTGAGACTGAGAGTCTCATGCTCTACCAACTGAGCTCTCCGGGCTGTACAATACAATACAAGTGAACTACTGTACACATAATATATCTTAAATAATAAGGGTGCAACAGAGCAGCATCTTGCCATATTTCCTGATTGAATCATTGCAAAGCTCAGAGCTGTCATAGATGTATATGGATAATGAAAAAAGTATGTGAACCTCTAGGGTCATGACTTCTTTGAAAGGGGGTAATTGAAGTCAGGTGATCCAATCAATAAAATTACATTCAGATGTGGGTTACAGGTGTTGTGTCAAAACCCCACAAAGTCAGGTTAGGTCCCACAAAAGACATGAGTATATATAACTACTATACTCTTATTTTCCAGCAGTTTAAAAGAAATATACTTATTGAAAACCACCTCCTCTTGTTACATTAAAAGGAAAAATTCAATCTTGAGTCATTGCCATCCCCCTGCTCAGTCAGTTGCTGAGAGCAGTAAAAACATAAAGCAAAGCTACCCAAGTGATGCAGACAAACAAAAAAATAGGAAGATAATGATTGACAACTTTTTTCATCAAAGAATCAACTTCTGCTAGTGTCTGTTCCTAGCAATATTACCACTGTCTCTAGGCTCAACAAGTGTAGTGAGCTCTAGCCTTACATGTATAGTTTGCTCAGCCCCAGCTTGAAGGCCCCATGCCTAGTACGGGGTCCACCCCTGCCTGGATGTTCCACAAACCTACTTGAACAATGTTCTGTGGACAGATGAAACTAATATTGGCAAAATGGCACAACGCTATGTTTGGAGGAGAAAAAACACATTGCCTTCCAACAACAAAACCTCATCTCAATTGTGAAGTATGGTGGAGGGAGCATCATGGCTTGGGGCTGCTTTGCTGCCTCAGGGCCTGGATGGCTTGCAATCATTGAGGGAACAATGAATTTCAAATTGTATCAGGAAATAATACTATTTACTAATATTTTAGTGTAATGGTCTGTGATATGAAGATCATGCAGCATGAGAATGACCTCAAACACAAAAACAAATGTACAACAGAATGGCTTAAACAGAGGAAAAGTCAGAGTCCTGATCTTAACCCTATTTAAATGTTATGGTATGACCTGAAGCAAGCCGTTCATGCAAGTCATCCCAAAAATATCAATGAACTGAAACAGTTATTTTATATATAAAATACATTTGTGAATTGTGTTGTATTTATTTGTGAACATTGACAGTTAACTGATCGCATAGACAAACACCGCTACTTCCGGTTGGTACTTAAAGCTGGTCCAGGAACAGCAGAGAAGTCACTGAACGAGGAAGTGACGTCCTAACTGAAGACCCGCCTTGATGAGAGGGCTGACAGATTGCATTTTCATTGCGTCCCTAAAAGTGCGTGATGATATGCAAATGCAAATGCAAAAGACTGGGTTTCGCTCATTTCATTTGAATACAGGTTAAGTCTTTGAAAATGAAATGTCAAACAGCCTTTCCATTTTCATTTTAATATTGTCATAAAACGCCCATATAAGTATGTGAAAATGAAAATTGGATTATTGCATTTTCATTGCGGCTGTGGCTCAGCAGGTA
>CABFOQ010054712.1:36252-49029 GCA_900660455.1 Gephyroberyx darwinii
GATGATATGCAAATGCAAATGCAAAAGACTGGGTTTCGCTCATTTCATTTGAATACAGGTTAAGTCTTTGAAAATGAAATGTCACATGCTGTTTTCATTTTCATTTTCCAATTGTTAGAAAATTGCATTTTCATTTTCATTTTGTCCTCAAAAGAGCGTGGTAACATGAAATTGTAAATGCAATAGCCTGGGGGCGCTGTTTCACTTATTGCATTTGGATATTGTCCACTGTAGAGCAGGTTAAGTCTTTGAAAATGAAATGTCAAACAGCCTTTCCATTTTCATTTTAATATTGTCATAAAACGCCCATATAAGTATGTGAAAATGAAAATTGGATTATTGCATTTTCATTGCGGCTGTGGCTCAGCAGGTAGAGCGGGTCGTCCTCTGATCACAAAGTTGGCGGTTCGATTCCCGGCTTCTCCTGTCTGCATGTCGAAGTGTCCTTGGGCAAGACACTGAACCCCAAATTGCTCCCGATGGTCAGGCGAGCACCTTGTATGGTAGCTCGCTGTCGTGTGGGTGAATGAGAGGCATATACTGTAAAGCGCTTTGGATAAAAGCGCTATATAAATGCAGTCCATTTACCATTTAAATAAATAGGGAAAAGAAGAAATACAGAAATGCAATTATACGGAAATAAATAAAAAGAGAAATGTATAAATACGGAAATAAATAAAAAGAGAAAATAAATAAATAGGGAAAGAAATAGAAATAAATTAATGAGAAAATAAATAAATAGGACAAAAATAATATTAAAATATACATTTATACCAGATTTAATCTATTTATTTATTTATTTATTTATTTATGATTAGGTCAGTTCTGGTCCTCCATAGCTAGATACTGATATTCACAGTCAAAAATTACTCCTACTGACTATAGAGAGAGACAGGACGACTTTAGTTCCTGGTCCGGCAGTGGTTCTGTGGCTCGGACCGGATGGCCAATCAAGATCTGGGGAGACACACAGAGGGTAGGGGGTGAGAGACAGTGGGATGGTCCGGGGGTAGCGCAGCATCCAAGTCCGTTCGGCCAGACTCAGAGCCGTTAGCGTTGGTCAGGTTGCCGGCGTTCACACTCAGTCGTGGTCCAATCTATATAGTGGGGGTCAAGCACAGTACAATCACTCCACACAATCTTCGTCTCTCTCTACCTTCGTTGCTTCCTCCTTCCTTCGCTCTCCGTCTCGCGACCACCTTCATCTCTACTGATCTCTGGAGCTCTGGTCTTTTGATCACGGCAGCCGGCACGTAAGTGGCTGATTGTGGATGGACCACTAAACCTGGAGCAGACAAACTATTATATTATTCTCTAGTTTCTCTACGAGATATGAAGACATGAAGTTTTTTTCTCTCGCTAGTTAGTTAGCTAAGCACGGAAATTCTGTACAACTCTGTAGCACTTCATTGGTTTTCTGCAACCAGTTAATTGAAAGATTGGTCTAGACTTGCTTCAGTTTGGAACTAAAGACTTACATTGCTGAATTAGCAATGTAGATGCTTCAATAACACAAAACAGCCAATTTAAAACTTCCACGTGGGAATGAGAGCACTACTTCTTGCTTGCTCTAAAGAGAGAGAGAGAGTATCCAACAATCCAGATCCACAATGAACAGGCACAACAAGCAAGAGCGCATTAAGAAAAATGGTAGCCCACTTGAGGGGTATTGCAGACAGGGATATTATGTTCATTTCTATAATTTTTTGTTGTTTTGTTACGTTATTATTTACAAGAATTGTGTGCTTCTTTTATTTAATTTTAGAGTCCCCTCAAAGATTATTTTTTGCTTCTTTACAGGGGCTCAAGGCTCTTTTAGGGGGACTAAAACCCCCTAGATCCCCATAATTCGCACCCTGGCTACCACCCATGTCGTAATATTGTTCTCCTGTGACCACTCCCGAGCTCTGTAACGTTTATGCGTGCTCATGTCGTATTCATATTTCCAATAGCGCCGAATGCAGCACTGATCAGCTGGACCAGAGCTTCCTGTTCGCGCCGCAGCGCTGCAAAGTTCAAATTCAGACTCACCAAGCAACGCAACAGAGTGCCAACCGCCGTAAAATAAAACCGAAGAAGAACGCAACAGTGTAAGTTACCTTATGTGTCTGTGTTAAAAATGGAGGTTTGATAGAAAAGCAAATAGTGAACGCTTTCTTGTTATTAGCTAGCGGTAGCAAGCGTCAGTAGTTGTAAGAGCTTTGTAAACATAACACAAGCAGCAGCTAACCCCGAACAATACGAAACTCCACTCAAAAATCTGTCAGTTTAATGCTGCTTTGGTCACCAGGAGATGTATATACCTCGCAGAACAAGCCCTTTTATGAATTACCTGTTATTAGGAGCCACTCTTTAAGTCGGCATATACCCTAGCCCTGATACAGGACCCTATGAGAATCTTTTATCATTTGGCTGTTTACTTCTCCCATAGGTGACGTTACATTAGGGTCCTGTCCTGCTCCATTGACTTTTTACTGCAAGAAAGTCAGCGAGCCCGATAACGAAACCAATACGTCGAATTTCACTGACCTAACCAGATGTCCATAATCCTTCACTTGTCTACTTGCGGGGCGACGGGTGGCGCTCCATCTCCTATACATCTCCTCCACAAATAAACTGTTATACTTTGTTAAAGACAGGCATACTCCAAATTTTCCATTGTAATGAAATCCAAGATGGCAGACAGACGGCACTAAGCAATAAGCGCAGTGCCGAAAGTGCCGAAGAAGAGTCAGCCATCTTGGATTTCATTACAATGGAAATGTTGGAGCATACCTGTCTTTAACAAAGTATAAAAGTTTATTTGTGCATAGGAGATGGAGCTGCGCCGCCCCGCAAGTAGACAAGTGAAGGATTATGGACATCTGGTTAGGTCAGTGAAATTCGACGTATTGGTTTCGTTATCGGGCTCGCTGACTTTCCTGCAGTAAAAAGTCAATGGAGCAGGACAGGACCCTATGGGAGAAGTAAACAGCCAAATGATAAAAGATTCTCATAGGGTCCTGTATCAGGGCTCCATATACACGAGCCTTTTTTTTTTTTTTTTTTTAGCTTATAGGACTACTTAGCCACTACTTAGCCGTTTTCCCCCACAACCTTCTTCTACCAAAGTAATGTAAACCGTGGAGAACAGTGGCATAGTGCATTGTAAAGGTAAAATAAAGTGCTGCCAAATTTACCAGGACACGCTAAATATTCGTAAACGGTCTTAAGTCATGTCCTACCAGGTATGTCCGTTTGACGTTACGTTAGGTAACGTTAACCTTAAATTGCCAGGTTTTTGAAAGGAGTTTGGCGTGACTGTCACCTCCATGTAATGTTTCCATAGCAGGTTTTTGGATACACACGTCAAGTGCGTGCTGTATGTTACCGCGTAACTCGTATCGGTAACCAAGGGAGCTCTGGTAAATGTGTACATTTCCCGGTTAATGCGAGTGGGAAATGCTGATTGGATGAAATTGATAACGACTGATATCGTCACAAATTTGTTTACACTGGGTAGACGTGTAACTGTAAGTAAATCCATATATGTTAGTAACCAATACTCTTCCTATTTCCCACCAATACAGTGTAATGTGTTCAACACGTGTACTTAACATGTGTTGAAATGGCGTATGTTTATATTTTTATTGTTTTTATTGCTTATTTTATATTCTAATTCTAACCACCCAATTTCCCCACAGGAATCAGTCATTATCTTATGTGGAGTATTGTTTGTTTATTAATGGTAGACCAAAATTCAGCTCAGCCACTAGTTCGGTCCATAGAAACGTACCAGGTAACTGTTGTTGAGATCGCAAGGGTTCACTCTTTCAGGAATATGAGTGAGCTGGAGGATATCACCCGCCACATTAATGAGAGGACATCATCCTTACAACGCATGCTGGAGCTCTCAGTTGCCGGTATGACAGCGATTTATATAGAGTTAAAATCAATAACATTGTCTTCCCTCATATTTTATTATTGTGGATGCTAGGTAGACAAATCTGTCAACTTGTCTTTTTGTTCTTTCTCCACATGTAGTAATGCCTCAAAATATGATGAAGAAATTTGTACAAGAAGTCTTTGCACTCGAGGGACTCCTTGATGAGTTTGAAAACTGTGTGGGCCGACAGAACGACCAACTAAAATGTTTGAAGGTACAGGCATATCTAGAGAGATACAGCTGAAGATGCACTACTTAATGGTAAAGGGCATGTATTTGTGTTTCAGGAACTTGAGAGGTCATTCCAAAAGGATTTGGAGGATGTGCAGCATCTTAACGACAACATTCCTGCACACATGCCCAGGAAGAGACTGCCAGCAGTGTAAGGAAACTATAGGATGTTTTACGGTATTTGCTTGGTGTTTATGAACAAGAGCCTGGGTGTTTTCCATTCTAAACGAAGGACATTTGGACCCAAGTATATTTCTGTCTTTAACAATGTCAAAGTTTTATTTTTCAACTTCAACTTTGACTCCAGCATTGAACTGCACTGAGTGTCTGCGGATTTTCTGTGTTTGGTCTTACTCTGATTTCTCAGTGGAAGTGAACCTGCATTGAAGCAGGATGAAGCAGTGGATCTGCAGCTGGTCCAGCAGCAAAATGTCAAAAAGACCAACAAGAGCCCCATCAGAGAGATTGAATGTATCACCATGCCAGAGTTTGAGAGCATACCTCAGTGAGTATTATTAGTATAAAAAAAAACTTGCGTTTCTCCTTAGCTCTTATTCTATTTCTTCCTAGCACATCACTATTACGGGATATTGGTCACACGGGACATTGTACACACAGAGAGGTCCTGGCCTTTGCACCCACGGTATTTAATTGCTTGTAATGTTATTGATCAAGTAATTGAAGCTGATTCTACTGTTGCACTCACTGTAAGAGGCTCTGGATAAGAGCATCAGCTAAATGCCTACAATGTAAAAATATACTTAAATGTACTTCATCAAGCCCAATATAGGAAAATTGCTCTATCATTATTCAGTACAATAAGCAAAAACAACCCTAGTAAAAAAGTAAAAGAGTGCGCATAGACATTCTTGGCTTTTGAGCTTTCAGATTTTGTTCACTGTAACATAAAAGCCAGACTAAAAAGTAGTAAGATCCTTCATGCTCAGCCCTATGGGTACAAAGTCCTACAGATATTCCTGCTGCAGCTCCTGTAATAATAATTATTTTTATAACTGATTTTAATTCCTTTCAACATTTTCTGTTATTTTCTATCCTGTTAAAATGAATGTTCTGCTGCGCCCAGGTACATGAAAGGACGTATAACATATGATCAGCTGAATGCTGCAGTGCAGAGCATTAACAAGGCTGTAACAGGGAAGTACAAGATCCTCCACCAGTCGACAAAAACCCTGAACAATCATACACGCAAACTTTACCAGCACTTCAAGGACCAGGAGACTAAAGATACAAAAGGTACATGGGAATTAAAGCTACTCTGCAACTGACAAGAATGATGGTTTCGTTGTTCTTGATTTTTGAATTGGGCTTCTGTGTGAATGCTTACTGTGGATTATGGAACATTTCTTGTATAATTGATCAATACTACACTGGTTATCTATGACATGCCCTTAACCGGAGTTGATTCTAACGTGACATTTTGATCAGATTCCACAATGAATGCATGGTTGTTTTTTTGTTATTCTGGGTTTCAATGGAGTTTTAGTGTAGTTTAAAGATCTAAATGCTGTTTCAAAGACTGAAACACTGAATACTTGAAATGCCTTGGCATGAAAATGGTCAAATTTACATACAGTACATTGAATATAGGCAGCTTCAATCAAAAAGTATTGGTATCAAACTCGCTACTCTGAGCAGCCACTGCTGATTTAACAACAGTCAACAGGTCATGGACACCACGGATGCATGCAGACTGAACAATACTGAAATGCCTTTCGTCCACAACAGGTCAGTATTTTGTGGTGGAGGCAGACATCCATGAATTCGCTCAAGTGAAGGTGGACAAACGTTTTCAGGGGATTTTGAACATGCTGCGCCACTGCCAGCGCCTACGGGAGCTACGAGGGGGAGGCCTCACCCGCTACGTGTTAGCATGAAAGAACAAGACGTGTCAAATGGATACTGGAATGGAAACTGGATACACGTAATAAACATCCTGCCCCATGAACAGTGATTTATTTTTCTTTTTTATGTACCCCAGCAGGGCAGGTATTCATGCTAAGAGCAAATTAATTCTGTGTTGTGTTGGAGAAAATATTCAAATGCTCAGATCGTTAGAATATGCAGTTATGAAGCTATTTCTATCACATTACTTAATGTTTAATGGTCACCATTGGTTTGTTGTGAACTTAGCAGCAAATAGCCCAGATAGCAAGCTGTTAGCGGCCTGCCACCTATTCTTGAACTGCATGCAGCTGGTCAGAATGCCTGTAAGATCTCCAGCGGGAAACAGGTGACAAACCCGCTGACAGTGCTTTTGATCTAAAGGTGGGCTCACCCCACAAGAGTTTTGAAATCCTGATTTTGAAATCGGGTTGCATCATGCACATAAGGAGAATCTTAACAGATTCTTCTCTCGAATCTCAAACATGCACACTACAAGATCGGAGAATAATGGTGCATCACACACTATAGGATATTATTAAGATAATCGTGCCAGAGGGAGCATGGATGCACCGCCTCATGTGATCTCATGGGGAAGTAGATGTAAACAAAACAGAGACTGACATGGTGAAACCGGTGTAACTTGCTTTACTAATACTTTGCAGTGAGAAAGAATCACTGTATCCCCTCAAATGCCCCTATATTGCAACACGTACGGTAAAAGACGCTTCAATCATTCCCGCCCACTGTAAGACATTAGATAAAATAAAGCATAGACACAAAGTAGGCAAACATCAAACGCGAAGAATATTTACATTTTAATCCAATAGGGGACAAAATCAAATGCATACAGTGTACATTGCAACCAATAAAACTGTTTCAATGCTGTGAGTGTGTTACCTTGTTTACAGTACGTCTGTTGCTGAACTAACCTTAACTATCGATATTGCAAATATGCTTCTGCAAACACGTCAAAAGAACCAGTGCATCAGAAAGGAAAATACAGTCAAACAAAACTGAACTTCAACTTTAATAATGTTACATCCCTGATGTCCACAACTCTGTTGGAGCCTGGCCCTCCAACCCTAGAACCTGCGTAGCGGCACCCAAAAGAACCCCAAAGCAGCAGCTCTGTGCCCGCTGAGACTGTCCAAACTGCCGGCATTTAACCGAAACAGCCTACGCTCGCTCCGACTGCGTGGAGGGTTGTTGTCGGGACATAGAGGCGGGTAACGCCGGGATTACACTGGACGCGGAGGCCCCGGCAGTTTGCTTTCGGCGCCCATGTTTACCAATGTGACCATTCACACCGTTCTGCGGAAGCGCCGCGCAGTGATCGTTTCGGCGTCTGGTCTATTTTTTCGGGATTCGCGAGCGAGTCTGGCAAGCTGGGCAGGAAGTCAGACACAGGAATGACAGAGCATCCGGTCACTTTACAAAATATAACAAATTTCAAAATAAATCACCTTGCTTGATGATGGCGCTGGCTGTCCAGCCTATATATATATTTGTCAGTTTTGTCTAAACTTTTACAGTCTGTTGTCTAAACAGAGCGAGAGAGACGAGCAGGCACATACAAACAAGCAGACAGAGAGAAAGAGCGAGACGAGAGAGACGAGCAGGCACAAGCAGACAGAGAGATTGCACGTACATTGTTTTTGTTTTTATTTCACACTTGCTTTGGCAATGTAAACGTATGTTTCCCGTGCCAATAAAGCCCCATTGAATTTAGAGAGAGACACAGAGAGCCAGACACCAAACCCCTACATTGACAACCAGCGGAGATCAGAATCGCTTGGTGACCGGCGCAGAGAAATTCGCGGCTGGTGTGATCAACAAAACTCCGGCGCGCCCGATCGGCGCTATTCGCGGCGCTTCCGCGTCCAGTGTAATTCCGGTGTAAAGCTGCACAGCTAATTCTAGACCAAAAGGAGACCGCTACATTGTTTGGCCAAAGAAAAAGGTACTTTAATGCAGATTGGTACACAAATAGACAGTGATTAATTCTTTGCTGCTGTCAAACAGCTTGTAACTTTCTCCAAATGTGGAGATGACGGCGTCCGCCAGCCTGTGGTGTAAGCAAGCTATAGTTAACGTTTTTGGCCCCCGCACTTCTGAAATGAATGCGACACGTTATATAGGCAATCGTGTTCTTGCCACAAGCCTTTCCTCCTGTCCAACGCACCCCCTACAACAGCTTGTTGTTTCTTCATTCACTTCCGCCTCCTTGTAGATTGTCTCTCTCATTGGCTATTGCGGTCCTGCTCAGAAAGTGGTTACGTAATCATCCCGATTTTAAATCCTAAATATCAAACATGTTTGATATTATCGGGTTGATATTACCAGGTTTGATATTACCAGATGAGTCGGCGAACAGATCTGGAGGTTCAAGATTGGATCTGTAAACCCCTCACATTACCAGATAATCGCTGCCGAACATCAGCCCCGACCAAATCCCGTCCAGATTTCTAAGCAGATTGTTGGGAGGCGTGAATCGGCGATAAATCGGGCCAAATTCTCCTGTAGTTTGAGGCCGGCCTGAGACATTGTCCCAATCCCTATTCACCCCTTAGCCCTACCCCTCGTTTTCGAGTGGCCCCCGCTCTTCGGCTTGCCCCTCTGAATGGAGTTACAGGTGTAGCCTTCCCCTAAGAATTGGAACAACCCTTCAAGACACTGATACGTCATCGTCGTTGGCGTTTACGTAAACAGACGTGACGAGTTTGTTGGCGGACATTACTACAGCTAGCTAGATAGATGGATGGCTCTTTATTGTCCCCGAGGGGAAATTGCAGTTTGCAGCAGTACAAGACAAGATAGGGGCACGCATCACTATACAATAAACAACTTTGGTCAACAGGCTCGTATAAGAAATATCCTAAAACAAATGGCAATAATAGTATTATCACAATGACTGAGATAGAAAAGCATGGACGCTCGCAATTCGTTCACAATTTATAAGTTTCGTGCTATCAATCGATCAAACAAGTCATCAAATAAAAAGGAACACTGCTTCATTACCGGACCACTTCATGAGGTGCTCTGTGCTCCTACCCTGCTGGTCTGCACTGATATTAGAGGAGCGGTAACAAGTGCAGCAACTTCGCTGCTATATTTCATATGCCATCAAACGGGGGAAATGCGACATGGAAATATGTCAAAATGCGGGACTGTCATGCACAAATCAGCCTAAAAACAATGTTGTAACGATCAGCATACAAGTGATTTTTTGTTATGCTTGTTATAAAGAAAATGTCTATAATACATTGAGATGACATTAAACTAATAATACAGCGGTTATAATATATTAAATTTCTTTATTAATGAAGAAAATATTACATTTGTGGTTTCCTTTTGTTGCTTGTGCAGCGGTGGCCACCATCTTGCTGATGCTTGTCGGAGATTTCTCATAACCCTCGGTTTGAAGTGTGCCCTTGAAAAATCTCCTTTTGGAGGGCCATGTAGCCCTTACACTTTGCCCTACCCCTCGCTCCCAACTAGAATCGGGACACCCTACCTCTAA
Source organism: Gephyroberyx darwinii (assembly GCA_900660455.1). Classification (NCBI taxonomy): domain Eukaryota; kingdom Metazoa; phylum Chordata; class Actinopteri; order Trachichthyiformes; family Trachichthyidae; genus Gephyroberyx; species Gephyroberyx darwinii. The sequence continues at coordinate 45,834 of CABFOQ010054712.1, forward strand.
ACGTGAATGCGCAAAACGGAGGGGAAGGGCTAAGGGCGAGGGCAAAGGGGAGAATTGGGATTCGCCCTTAGTCGCAATTAAATGAAAAATGACTTTCACTTTGTTAACCAATTTTCCATGTGATAATATCCACCTACAGTATTTAACAATAATTGCCAACAGGTTTAAAAAAAATATTTTTGTGGGGTTTTTTTTATATCAAAATCCCATTACTTGTACTTCATCAAAAACGGTGTATCTTTAGTGGTTACCTCATGATGTGTCAGTATATAATACTAATAATAATACTATAGCAGATTTTTAAACAATCCTGCCTTTCTCTCCCTAGCAGATATTCCATTGTTTCACACCTGTCTTCCACAGTCTCTACTTGTATTACATCATCCCTGGACATCCTGTTTCAACAGGAAATATGTCAAATTAGGGAAACAAGATGCTTTCAAAATGCTGTTTCATTGTGACTTCAAAAGATTAGTCTTTCAGTCAAATTTGTTTTCTCAGTGTCTTTTAATGTTTTAAACCGTGGAGTAAGGTTAAAGCATAGTGAAACCTGTCTGTAGCTTTACAGAAATCACCTTGTGGCAAGGTATTTGACATATTACGAGAGGTGGATGTTTTGAGTGGTATCACAGTACCTAATGGCTACAGTTACAGTTTAGCTACATTGAGATGGCATCAACCTGGTGGGGGACACTTATTCACTAGTTCTGTTTCTCTCTCTTTTTTTTGTTCCTGCTCATTTTACCTCAGCTTGGAGGGACCCCATCCGTTTATTTCCTAGTGGAATTCTGCATCAAAGACAGAAAGTGAGAGGACAAAAACACTGCTAATATATGCAGCCATATATGCAGCCCTAGACATCCTCTTCCAGAACCAGGATTGATTAGGCTTTTTGGGCTTTAGGAGGAAAAGAAACATTTCACCTCCATACCCACTCCCCTTTTTAATTTCAGAACAAACTGTTAACAGTTAGCACTGTGGGATGTTTTATCAAAGCCAGAATGTGGAGAGAATAATTTTTTTCTTTTCCTATTTACTTTTTACTTGCTGAATGGAATTTCTGTCTTGATGCTTTGACGTCTTTAGAGAACAGTGAAGGTAAGTAATTTTTGTACATTGTCTTTTTTTTTTTTTTTTTCATCATTTAGAGTTCAACATTCCAACTTGTTTTTGCTTTGCCTCATCTGAACTGTGTGTTCGTCAGTGTGTTATTGGGATGCCACAAGAACAGTATGCACAGTAGCACAGCAACAGTGAATGAGTCATTTTAAATACGTTTTAGACTCGTTTTAGTCTTATGTCCCTGTCCCTTACCCCTGTGACAGAGCCTCAACACCCAATCCCTAGGTTTTGAACATTTAACTACCCTAATCCACAAATTATTATTAGCTGTATTATCTTTGATGTATTTTATATTTTTGCTCTTGTAGTGTGACGTAAGTACTCAAATGTTCGAGCCTGGTTCCTCATAAGTGAAGCATGCTACATGTCCTGTTACAAGTACATGTCTCCCTGTACTGTTTCCATTGTGTTTCCAGCTCATAGTAAAGCTGTTCATGAACCCTCATTGTAATGTTGATTGTTCTTTTTTTTTCTTCTTTTTTTTGTTCTTTTACTCCCGTTTAGTTAATTAATATGTAACAGTACAGAGGACATTGGTATTCATAGTATTCCAGTTCATCACCACATGGCTATCTGGTTAGCAGGCAGCTGATTGACTTGCAGGTCATTCCAGGTGACAACCAGCGGTGGATCTACCAGGGTGTGATGGGGTGGCATAAAATGCCTTGCCACCCCAGTTTTGGACAATCTAATTAAAAATATAAGGGCTGTCAAAGCTAATAATGCGTTAATGCAAATTTGTTTTAACGCCACTAATTTTTTTGACACATTAAAGCAGGTACGTCCGAGCTCCACTACCCGCGCACGGCAATTTGCTGTTCTACTAGCCCTGATCCAGTATCTCACACAATGTAGTGTGTCCAACCTTTTTTTAAGCATTAACACAAAACAACGGACTGAATCAATCCAGGGACCCATACAGGTCAAGTATTTACCAATATGCTGCTTGTAGGTTTGTCCATGGGTTTCCCTAGCCCTGATACAGGACCCTTTGGGAGTCTTTCATCATATGGCTGTTTACCTCTCCCATAGGGTCCTGTCCTGCTCCATTGACTTTTTACCGCACACCAGTGTAACACCTTCAGTAAAAAGTTCAAGATCAGATCATAACTAATTGCAGCCTACTGATCTGACCCTATTGGCCTGTTTCTGTCCAGATCACCAGGCAGCCATTTTGGGTTTGAAGCGACAACAGAAGGAGGAGATCAAAGAACTTCAGGTCAGTCTCTTTTTTTCTTCCTTTTTATTATTTTCCTTTTATTATTATTTTTCCTTTTTAAGTATTAATCCTTGGCACTTTGATGGAAATAAATGTCAGTTTTGCTACTCTCTGTCATTGATTCATATAGCACAATATTGATTCAGCAGCTTTTACATTTGCTGTTCTAACACCCAGTGTCAAGTAGGTCTTTCATGGGAAAATCCTCTGGCGCACAGGAAGTGATGTGTTTCCGGTTTGTTTGGAATAAATAGAAGAAGTCAAAAGAGTGGTATCTAAATACCCTACCCGCTTGTTACCCTACCCGCTGGTTGTCCCCGCAGGGGACAGTAGGCAGCCATCAAGGCTGTGCTCCCCACTGACCACCAGTGTCTCACACTCTCCCCCACCGACGTGTGTGCTGCACTGAGCTGGACTAATGCACGCAAGGCTGTTGGCCCTGATGGCATCCCCCAGACGTGTGCTCAGGGCCTGTGCTGGGCAGCTGTCTGAGGTTCTGACTGACATCTTAAACCTGTCACTGGCCCAGGCAGTTGTCCCCATGTGCTTCAAGTCCACCTCCATTGTGCCGGTGCCAAAACACTCCACCACAGCTAGCCTTAATTACTTTCACCCTGTTGCACTCACCCCCACCACCATGAAGTGCTTCGAGAGGCTGGTCTTGGCTCACCTCAAAACCTCCCTACCACCCACACTGGACCCCCTCCAATTCGCCTATCGCCAGAACAGGTGTATGGAGGACACCATCTCCATGGCACTACACTCTGCCGTCTCCCACCTGGACAACAACACCTATGTCCGAATGCTGTTCATCGACTTCAGCTCAGCATTCAACACCATCATGCCCTCCAAACT
>CABFOQ010054714.1:16699-34104 GCA_900660455.1 Gephyroberyx darwinii
AATATGTAAGGGGTGAGATAAAGACAGAAAGACATTTTGACCATATTGACATGCAACTGGATATATAGCATACTTAAATTGTAATGTATTTTGTTTGTGCAGTGGTATGATTTATTGATAGTTCTTATATACGATGAAGACTAAAGGCAATAATTTGATGGGTGTTTGTGAATAGCTGTGAAGGTCAGAGCCATATTCATTGCAGATCTACTCCAATATGGACTTGTTCTGCATGAGGATTGTGGCAGTTGGCCAGTGAGATGATAAAATTATTAAGTCATAACCATTCAGTCCATAGCCTCATGCTGGCTTTTCAGCATATTACTCATCTCCATTTGGCCTACAACCCACCAGTCGGTCACTCTGCTTGCTATCGATTTGCTGATGGAGGGCCATGCTGTCTACTAGGCAGCCACCCCTTTGGCTTGACTTCTAATGAAATGGGGTCAGATTAATGATGACAGACATGTCAAGGAAATAGGTGTGTAGCAATCAGAAGCTTTGATACATCAATCTCCAGTAGCAATCAGCTGATGATCAGACATGGTGGATGTGTGAGTGAGGGCATGCATCCAGGATTATGGTTATGTTAGTTCAGTCAGAAACACTCTCGTCCAGAGTATAGAAGCATTTATTGCATGGTTATACAGTTGGTGGTACAGGCTCTGCTCTCTAGGGAGCTAGTCGCCCCCCTAATGGTATCCAGAACACCACCCAGCAGACACATCATGAGATACTGAATATACTTAAATTCAACACACAACCATTGCAAGTATATGATTAATAGGAGGAGGCGTGGTGGCGGAGGGAGTAAGCAGTACAACCGGTACGACAGCAGGTAGGAACCGTAGTGATGAACGAGCTGACGGCTTAAATGTGCCGCCTTGTTGAAGTGTCAAAACATGATTGGATCAGCTGACGATCAGCTGACGGGGGGCATGCGTGACTAGGTGTCCCATCTGAACTAACGCTATGCTTCATTTATTTGACAGCTGAAGCTAGAGAAACACACACTGTGTCCAATGTTATCAAGAAACACATGGGGGTGTCTAGCGGTACGAGAGTCATTACAGTCCATTATCTGCATCATCCTCATTCACCAAGCTAAGAACAGAAAACGAACCCTGCCAACCAATTATGTAATTATGTGGTGCCCTTGGAAATGCTTTCTCTGGACAACAGAGGTAGATAGGAATAGTGGCTGTTGCCACAAGCTAATGTTACTACACTATAACTGCTGTGTTTCCCTGCAAGGCAGTCGATGGCTCTAGTGTTCTCTGCCTCCAGCTAATGAGCTCCCACCAGAGTCAGTGCGATCAACATTAAGACGTAAGGCAGCTGCATTACAATGCTCTCAGAGGAGGTGGAAGATCTCCTCTCTGCCTTCCTTTCCTTCTCCTCACTTCAACTCTCAACTGGTAGCCCTTCCTGCCTTCCTCTTTTTTTTTTTTCTTGTCCTGCTTTTTATTACCTCTTAATCATCAAATCTTGTTTAGTTCTTGTCACTGTTATACTCCGTCTCTGTCACGGGATTCATTTGATGTAGTTAGGCACAATGAGATTCTACTACATCTGGGTCAATGTTCTGTCTGATGATTAATTTTACATGAACCTACTTTTAGAGGCCCCCCAACACACACACACACATACACACACACACCACCACCACCCCTACCTAGGCAAATTAAAGAACAAGTGAAGTATGCAGAGATACACACACACACGCAGAGCAGACATCCTTATTTTACTGTTTTATCATGCAGGCAAGGCAAGAGGCGAAAGGCATCATGGTTATGATCCTCCAGGAGCAGGATAATCTGCTGAGAAGGGAGAAGCGGACGATTTGGACGTGTAGATAATTAAATCCTGGCCTGTGAGAGGACTAATGATGAGATTTTCTCAAAGCCGCTCGACCTCTTCATTTTCATCTGAGCCATTAAAACAGCACTGACTGCGAATCATGCTGCCGCTTTTATTCATCACTCAGCAGTTCACTCTTTGAGAGGAACTCTTCTGAGACCAAGGAAAGTGGAGATATAACCCAATGTGAACCTCATGCACTATACCAGAGCCAAGGATAACAATGGACCAGCTAGCCATCCCACCCAAATCAAATTCCAGCTCTAACTGCATGAACATATGGCTTGGCACATGCACTTTTGACATATTCTATAAGAATGTGATTTTCTGGGGGAGTAATGTTGAAATATTTATTTTAAAATTGTTCTTATGGTTTGCAGTTGGGGACTGGATGGAAATCAGCACAAGACATCTGCATCTATGAGACATATTAAAGCTTTTCTTTTTTCTTTTTTCTTATTATTCATTATTATTTTTTTTTTTTTTATTGGAGTCAGTAGGTTGCACCCTGACTATTATTTACTCAAGGTTCTTTCACTTGTTGCACAAACAAATGGAATGCATGGGACCTGCTTCCCAGCAGTGTACAAACCTCTATAGTAAAATTAGTCAAACATGACGCCTGCACTGGATGTCAGAGTTAGATCCCGAGATCCCAGACAGATTCCTCCCAATGTGTCCCCATGGAGGATTTGGTTTTCCTTTGCCTTTATTTTAGCCACAGGGAAAAACCCTGTTGCTATTTTCTCAAAGCATCTCTAGATTGGGCTCAGTTCAGCAATGCGATAGCAAGGACTATCTTTATCCAGTGCACTCAGTACTATTGATCTGCAGGTTTGCAGGGGTGGAGGCATGACAAAGTGGTAATCTTGGATTGGCTGATCAATACCACAGAACAAGGGGATTCTGGGGGAAATTGTTTTTGGAAATGTCTCCCACTTCACCTCCTTTTCCAGCCATTAGAGTACAAAGTGGTATAGTTACAAAGCCTGACACCAAGGAGGTAGTGTTTTTTCTATGGCCATTTATTCATCATCGTTTTATTGCTGTGTTCTAAAACATTATAATCTGCAAAAATTTGGATTTGAATAGTGGATAGTAATAATATGCAAACATTATTGTTGATCTAACCTCAGTTTATATGTCAATAATTTAACTTGACCCAAAACTGATTTTCAAGTTAAAGCTAATAAGTTATAACAAGTAATGGAGAGAAAATTACTGGTAACTGCACAGTATTTGTATATACATGTACATATTATTGATTAGTTAATAATACTAATTAAATAACACATTATTCAGCTTTGTATAAAAAATGGCACAATGTAAACATCATCTTTGCCCATTTCAATGTGACTATAACTGAAGGTATGTATCTGTGCTGTATTCTCTGCTATAAAAGATGAGTCATGGTGACATAAACACACGGGGAACCATGTTACGCTGGGTGACAAATGAGCTTTCACACATGAGAGAGAGAGTGCTGACGGAGATAAGGCTTCATAATACCAAAAAATTCACACGCTACTCAACGCTGATTAACTTAAGACGTCTGAGGATTTTGTCCTTAATACCATTTTTGTTTCAGGATGGGGTTCCTTTCCTTTTTCTATTGAATTCTTGTGAAGAATGTAGAAAATAATAATGCAGCTTGGGTTTGGCAAATCAAAAACTCATTAATCCCATAGACTTTAATGTAATATCCAGAACATAGCTGCCATGCTTCCGACTTTCCAATTTATCCTCTGCACATGATCAAATGTATTTTATGGAGCCTGGGAGTGGCTGATCTATGAGGTAACAAAGTATATGCACATAATTTACGATGGTCTAGTTGCATGAAAAGTATGCAAATAAATACAAAACACGTACACTTATAGCTTAAGTTAATATATAGAGTCACCGTCTCTGAGACATGCTGTTCATCCATCTTGGTCCTTAGTGTGTTGAATCGCAGCTGTCACCTTGAGGCCATGAACATTGGGGGGCATATGTGCTCGTCCATGGGCACCCATGGACGAGCGATGCCTCGAGGCAGCAGAGTTAAGTGGTTGGGCAGGGGTGTAAGGCTTGACCATAGCCTGGAGGTAAGAAGGTGCTGTTCCTTTCACTGCCCTATAGGCTAGCACCAGGGTCTTGAACTGGATTCGAGCTGCTACAGGGAGCCAGTGTAGAGAATGGAGAAGGGTAGTTGTGTGGGAGAACTTGGGGCGATTGAACACCAGACGAAGGGGCGAATCTTCCTGATGTTGTAGACTAGGAATCTGCAGTGTGAATGTGTCACTGATGCGATGTTTGCCGAGAACAACAGTTGGGCGTCCAGGGTCACACCCAGATTCCTCGCAGTCCTAGTTGACGTCACCACAGCATCATCGATGGTGAGCACCAGCTCAGTCTTGTCCAGGTTGAGCTTCAGGTGGTGCATCGTCATCCACTCTGAGATGTCTGGCACGCAGTAATGCGTGTCTCCACTTGTGTGTCAGAGGAGGGAAATGACAAGATCAGCTGGGTGTCATCAGCATAGCAGTGGTAGGAGAAGTCATGGGAGTGGATAACAGAACCAAGAGATGTTGTGTAGAGGGAAAAAGAAGAGGACCCAGAACTGAACCTTGCGGAACCCCAGTAGTCAACCTGCATGGTTCTGACACAGACCATCTCAGCGTCACCTGGTATGAAGTACGCAAAATAAACGTGAAAAAGCAACCAATTACAAAGCACTATTGGTTGACTATGCAACACACTGAGTTACTAGAGTTATAGCTAGATAACAATCATTAATCACTATAGCTTCAATAGTTTGTATTTGTAGTAAATTTGAAAGCGAAATCAAAAGCCAACACACACACAGGATTAAATATGACACCAAACAATTCCGAACAATTACCACAAATTCAATATCTGCCTGTGCCCCGCCAAGTTGCAGCAGCAAGTTGCAGAAGCCTAAAACCAGAAGAAAATATCAGGCTACCTGGAAAATGAAGTTCCCATGGATTACCTACAAAGAGAAGATAAGGTTTTCTGTGAAATCTGCTCTAAAGCATCTAATGATGTGCGTGCCCTGCTACCAGCTACTTCACACGACTAGGACTCTTATAAGGCATTTGTGCTAGAAAGATTTCAGCACCACGAAAAATCAAACCTGCATGCCACAATCAGTTGCTGCTGTCAGCTGCCCTTTCATTAGGCAAACCATTTAAAGCAGTTTAAAGAGGAAATAATTGCTTTATTAGGGGTGCTGTCGTCTATTAAGTATCTTACATGCCAGGATGTAGCAATTAGAGGGCATACTGATGAGGAGTCCAAATTGACTCGGTTTCTTAAGTTATGTAAGTAACTGAATGTAGGGTGTAGCAGAAGCAGGGAATCCCCCTGAGAACCATGTTACCAGAGTTAACAAAACTGGTGAAACTCGCCCTGACTGCATCTGTGACATACTTGCACATCAGAAAGGTCATTTTCAGGCCTACGGCGACTTAAGTTGTATCTACGCTCCACAATGGCTCAAACAAGACTGAAGTACATTGCTCTGTTGAACTGTCACAAGAACCTCACAAGGAATATAAATCTGGATGCCATGATGAATTCATCAAGCGCTCAGCCTGCAGGAGAAACACTTTTCTCCTCCATTACTGACGTCAGCATTGGTGAGTGAGCCTGTATCTTTTATCGTTTAATAGCTCAATGTTTAGATCAAATGTGCTTTCTGATTGCTTTAGCTAGTTGCGGGTTTTAATAGCCTCTGATGTACAGATCCAGTGGTCCGGCTGGATGCATGTGTGTGTGTGTTCAGGCTTGTGCCAATGCGAGTGTGTGCGTAGTCTCAGCATCCTGGGGAGGTAATGATAACTAATAAAATTGATACAGAGATGAGAATTGATTTTAATATGGAATTCTTGCACGTGATGATTGCTTACTATGGCATTCGTTTTTTTACTGGCTATTTTGTTGGATGGGCAAATAGTTCAGAGGCTTGCATGTGGCACATTTTTTTGGTAAAATGAACCTGGTACCTATGGCATAGGTACACATAACACACACTCTTCTGTTTGTCCATCCTGAGTTTGGGAGTGAAAGTGAGCAAAGTGGGTTTTAGTATTGGTAAAGACAAATTTGGGGTTAACAGTGTAGGGCACCACCTTAGTGATCGAGAAACTATGCTCAATAAATGGATGGTGAATTCCTGCTGGAGTGTGCGTGCGTCACAACTGTGACAAGCGGTGTCTGGAACAGGGGAATGCGTGTAAGGACTATCAGTGACTGTCATTGGCCCTTACATACCTACTCAGTGGGCGTGCTCAAAGAAATAGGGGGACTGGACTACGGGACATTAGGTGGGGTGAGATACGTACCTATCGTTAGATATGATACGTACCTTTTTCATTTAACGTTTCCTTGTTTAAACATTGTAGTAGCTCAATTATATTGCATCGGTAAGCTTTGTGTCTAGATTTGCCTGTCCCTCAGTAGCCTACTGAGTCTGTCTGTTTACTTTCACTGCTTTGAAGGGAATAATTGATATTAGGTGTAATTGCGGCATAAGTTGGAGGTCTACTCTATTGGGGAAGAAGTGTGATTTAAGAGAGTTGTGCAACCAAACATGTATATCCATCTCTTTGAAGACTAATGCATGCAGTGAATTCTCACCTGTGTGTCGGTACCTTTCTTGTAGCCCATGCTGGGGAGAGCTATCAGGGCTATTGGCAGGTGTATGGTGGGGAGTGCTGTGTAATGGACTGTGTGCTGACAGATGGTTTGTTAATAAATTGCCTTCTAATGTTCCCTCCTGGTGTGTATGTATTTTGGGAACTCAAGGATGGTGTCGCCATCCAGTTGGTTTCTGTAATATTTCCGGAATTAAACGACAAGGGATATTCCCTTCAGCAGCAGAGGCGACACAGCTTCAGAATATTTTCTTCTTCTGCTGCCACTCCCAGGCTCTGTAGTATTTACTTGGCAGTATCAATAAAGGGATCAAGGGAAAAAGCTGTTTTATAAGCTGCGCAGAAGTCAAAATGCCAGCTAAGATTCTTATTGCCTACAGATTGGCAGTTTGACACGAGATTTAGAGAGGGAAACATTAGCCATTTCATAACACGGATCCATTTCAAACATAACCTTCACAGAGGGAGGCTGCACTGTTACACTAATTACAGCTCAGACACCGTCAATCGGGGTTCATTATGCCTTCTGGAGAGAAAGAGTAGGGGGAGGGTCTGGGGCACGTCAGGAAGTACAACTTATAATGAGAGATTCATAACTCAACATTTGTACTACTGTCTTGAAAAGAAACATATCAAAAGGACTGAAAAATGTCCGACATGCTCTGGTCCTTCATTACAGCAGAGGTGTGCACTGTGCAGCAAGAGGCTGGGTGGGAGACTCATCAAAGACTCCATTAGCATGGAAAGGGTGACTGATTGAGCTGAGGATAATGTCACTGGCAGTGGCACTATATATGAGTTTGATGATGCCTTTCATTACTGTAACGTTATCAGGGGGGTCCAGTCGTCATATATATATATTAAAATGAAATGAGCACTAGAGTGGGGAAGGGAGATAATACAAGCAAAGGAGGGGTGAGATGGATGAAAAGAGCAGGTGAATATTGAGTGGAAGAGGAGGTACAATTGGTAAAACAAGGATAGGACAGTGTGGGGGACAAAGAGATAGAAAAAGGAGAGAATGGGATAGAGAAAGTGAATAGGGGTGAATGGAGAGAGAGATAGTGTGTGTATGTGAGAGGACAGGGTTAGTGGCAGAGTGGACTATATGATTTGTTCCAGCTGCACTTGATCGATCCACTCTAATAGCCAGTTGTCTATGTGCAATCAGGCATGCTAAACCTCTCTATGGGGCCCATCCTGGAGACCTTTCTCTCTCTGCAAGCCCATATAGGGGCCAGCGATCAATCCAATCAGGGCTTCTATTCCCCATGTCCTCACACAGATAGATATCGTAGCATTCACCCACATGTGTGTATTTGTGTGTGCATACAAGCAGATGTGCATGCATAGACTTACAACACACACACGTGCACATACATTTATAGACATATTGACATATGTTTCTACTTGTAAACACACACACACACACACACACACACACACATTCATGTCACAGCAGAAAGAGGTATGTCAAAGGGATGCTGCCAATATCTTGAGTGTTTTAATGTAACTGACTTTACTGTCGGTCCCAGTTGGCAATGTTAAGTGTTGCATAAAAGTATCGATGGGGGGTGGAGATTGATGCATTACTTTAGAGATAGCTTTGTAGTTTGTTGCCAGTTATTGTTAACAAGTTGCTACAGATCTTGCCCAGGAGCCAGCTCTGCAGAGGGTTGTTGTTGAACTGTCTTAGAGAGGCACAGACAACTGGGACAATATGTACTTTCTGCCCATTTGAAAATAAGTTGAATAGATGCTGTCTCTTTATTGAATTAAACAAACAGGAACACTGTCCACGTGTGTATTTAATGGATGGTTTGTTATTCCATTCCTTCAGATTTACAATGGGGATTGGATTTTTTGACAGAAAATAGAAATGAAAAGCAATTTTGCTGCCTCAAGGTATCATATCTTGTCTGGCTACTGTATTGTATCAACCTCGCCGGTGGTGTAAACAGCACCAAACACTCCATTTCAATAAGTAATTAAAACCAACTCATTCATCAGCTGCATAAACAGCCAGGTATTACAGGCTGGACATTTATCATGATTATAATAAAACGATGTTGCTCTGTTTGCAGCTATTTCAGCCCCTTACCTCACTTGTCCTCCATCTATTCAGCTACATGCAGAGAGACACACATCAGCGCCTGCTCCTGTAAAAGAGAGATACCTTATTGGTGTGAATATGGGTGGAGTGTTGCCAGTACAGAGCACAGACTTGTTACAATGAATGACCGATTTGCTCAGGTGATAGAATCTGCACTACTGTGGCAATTAGGATATTCAGCCTATCAAAACTGGAATACCACATGTTCCATATTTAATTCTGTATTGCCACATTTCTCTTCTCTTGTATCTGGGTGATGCTTTCACATGTAGCAAAAAATACATGGGACATGTATTCCTTTTGGGTTTTATAGTTTACAGTTTTTTACATGACCAATGTATTCAATAGCAAAGGAAATGCAAATGCGTACACACCTGTAAAGACACACACATGCATCTTCTCAGCTTTGGATTTATCATGATCCTATTTCTTGTTAATATCATGTAACAGCATCTCTTGACTTTAGATTTATGGTTACCAACCCTTCTTAACTTCCTGACGTTATACCATGCAGTCCTCCAGTATCCCAGTGTGCAGTTGAGGGAGGCAAGGCCAGATCAGGGGGCTGAGGAGATACAGCTGGATCATTGCGTTGCCCACGGCACTTTCTGCATTGATCAGAGAATAGCTATAATAACCTTTCAAAAGCATGCTGCTGGCAAGAGAGAAAAAAAACACCTGCCAGAGCCCGTCAATAAACACCTAAATTAATTATAGCATAACAGCTATGAATAAATTCAGTCTTTAGGTTATTTTATTTTGTTTTGTTTTAGTGCATTTTCACAGTGATAAATCATAAAAGAGTGATAAAAAACACTGAGATAAAATACAATATTAAAAAAACAGAGAAAGGAGAAACACATACCACTCATTTGTGTAGGTGAAACATCTCAGCTCATGCATGCTCAATATGTAAAAGAAATAAAAATAAGGAAATTAAGAAAACAAGAACTCAAAATGACAAGCCAAGGCTGAACTGGATAACAGAAGCTGGATGACAACAGACGAACACAACACGGTGGGAAATGGTAGAACAACAATAAGATGCATAAAATGACAAGGGTAATAAATTAAAATACTCCTAGAGCAGTGGCTGATTTATAAGTTCATTATGAAAGGCTGTGTTTCACATCCATCTTTGTTGCTTCGATATGCATGAACTGTTGCTTGCCTTGTAGTGTGCTTTCAATCAGAACTTACTGCTCTGTGGCTCTTTGGGCTGTTTACAGTTGGTGTCAAACTGATAACGAGAGAAAGTGAAATAGAGAGAAAGAAAGCTGCAAAACAAGAGAGAATGCTAGAGAAACAAGAGGACTTGAACTGAACAAAAGTGCATTGAGAGTGTAAGAAAAAAATAATGAAAAAGTATGTGCCATTATGCACAGACCATTCTCTTTCTAAACAAACACTTGCAGGGGCTACATATTAGAAGCAGACCATCAAAGATTCATTGAACTCATATACACCCCCCACCCCCTTTAATTGTGCTGATTCAGTTCAGTTCATATCCAAAAATAAAGAAAACAAGGGAAATATGTACAAATAAAGATCAAGGCATCTAATTGGTGAAATTGTTGGGTGGATTCCAAAAGGAACCATTAGTATCCATTTACTTGCGGGCTAATGGAGAGTTGCCCCTGAATAGACACATGCACACACACAGAGAGAGAGTGAGAGAAAGAGAAAAAGAGAGAGCGAGACCCCATTTCATGTTTTTAGTGCTTGTCCGCTGGCCAGTACATTTGGGCATTGGGGGGGGGGAAGCGTTTGAAGACACATAAGTGCTGTTTGGCTGGCCTCAAAGACCACTAGCAGAAAAATAACCCAGGACATTGTATGTACACAGTGCTCACTTTAAGGGAGTTACAGGATGCTTCTCCAAAATAGTCAGTGGGTAGATATAAAAATATGACACAGTTGCAGTGGGGAGAAGGTTGCATTACAAAGTTGGTGCTCATTTTCATGTGAATATCATGAGGCCTACAGTTCTTAGCTAAAGTTCACATCAGTGCAATTGTCTGGTGGAAAAAGAAGACAGCAAATTGCATTATGCAGAATGAATTTCTCTTAAGCCAGCAAATATGTCCCTCTTTCTTTCTCTCTCGCTCACACAGTCAAAACCGCCAATTTTCTAATCAAAGCAATTTGCACTGTGTAATTAAATATTGAATGTGATTAGATGCTGCTGACAAGAGTGATATGTTTGTGTATGTGCGCATATGCACATGTGCTTGCAAGTATGTGTGTGTGTGTGTGTGTTTATCTGTGTGTGTGTATTCTTCTCATAATGGTGTCCATAATGGGGCAGTTGCCTGGCAGGGATAGATAACTGTTAAGGAGTGTAAGCCAAGAGGCGTATCTTAACCCACCAAAACAAACAGCACAGTCACAAAATAGCAGTTTTAGTGCAGGGTGATTTATTGGCGCTCCCAAAAATCCCAAACCAAAAAATCCAAAAAGTGAAAAAAATGAGTGTCCAAACAGTAAAAACTATTTACATTATTTACATTAATGTACAGTAATAAACAAGGACCATTTCCTCAATGTTAACAGGAGCAGCAATGGCAGTACTTTCCTGGGCACAACCAGACACACTTTCTCCCTGGAGAAGGACCAGTATAAGTACTTAATGCCCACCCCAGAAACATACCAAATATTAACATAATAATTACCATGCAATTTATATATGATAGGTTATAATATCTATAACATAAAAATGTAAAATGTAATGATTACACCAGTAAGACATTGCAATGCGTGCCCTCACTACAATGGCTGTGCTGCCCACAGCCACTGACAGCTTCTCTGTCACATTACCACCCTCTTCTCCTGAGGTGACGATGTTAGGCAGCTGAGACAGGTAATCTGCTGTCACATTCTCCTTCCCTGCCTTATGCCGTACCTGGAACTTCAAGGGCTGGAGTTCCAGATACCAGCGGGTCACTCTGGCTAGACACTCCTCAATAGTGGAGTACCTGGTTTCCTGAGGAAGGAGTTTTTTCGACTCAGGTACAGAACCTTAGAATGTTGCTGGCACACCATGAAGTCCAAAGTGCATGGTGGTGTGGAGTCCTGAAAACAGTGCCCAGCGCCCCTCCTTCCACCTCCAAGGACATGGTCCCCAACAAGCTGTCCCATCTCCTCCATAATGACCAGGCCTGGTCCACAGAGCCCCATCCGGCCTGCTAACCCTTCCCCGACTGCCACTGGACAACCTGAGGAAACGGGTTGAGACCATCAAGAACAATCTGCAGCTACTGCCTCAGCCACTACTCCATTCAGCCAGACTCACTTACTGATCTTCGAGTCACTGTTGGAGCTGAGTGCACAACGCAGTCAGTTCTGCACTCCGGAATGCCAGTGGCTTGACCCTCTACACAAAGATCCCCTCCAAGGTGTCCACCAGAAGTCCACCTCCTGGGCCATCAGGACGCTTTGCCTGGCATCCATCGGCTATATATAAATAGACAAAATTAGAACTATACACTATTTTTTGTTGAAACAAATGGATGAAAAATTCTGCATCAAAATAAGATAATAATAACACTGTACACATGCCTATTACTGAAACCGAAATTATTAAGTATCTCACTCTTTTTATCCTCTACCGACTCCGAGCCGACTCTTGCTTGAATCTGCCAGTGGCACGTATTCAGGTAAGCTGAACCTGAAGTTCCTACGCAATGTTTCATAATAGGTTTTACAGGAGGCTAGTGGAGAACAAGGATTCATTTGAGCGTCAAAGGATAATACAAGACTCATGAATATTAAAACAAACATCCAAAGCCTGTAGATCACTCACCTCGAATCATATCAGGAGCAATAACCTGCATATCCGGACTCTCAGCCACTTCTCGTATCAGAAACATGGTTCATTTAATTTCTTCATTATTCTGAGAGCCTAGTCTGTGGGAAGACCTGATTTTAATCAGTGTTGGTTTGCTACCTCTGCATGCCAAAAGGTCTTGAAATAGAATGCTTAATCAACTTACACTTGTTGTGGGTCATAGCGATGCCTCGGATTAGCCTCTGCATTATGAAGCCAATGCACAAAACAAAACAACTTCAATGATTTTTTGTCCTCTGGGCTGGTAACCAAACCAAACTCAGGAAATTCCAGTCTGTTTTAGCTCTAATAATGCTTAATAATAGTGCAAAATTCTCTTTTTGATTGTGGTTCTTTCAAATCTCGGTGATGGTCACCCATCTTTAAAGCATCTCCCAAGATATGCGATCAATTGGTTTAAATGGTTGCTTACAGAGTGCCTCCAGAACTGTAGGGAGATCCCACTGCGGAGTGATGGGCTGCTGTCTCTGTGCTTCTTTAAGGAAACGTTTCAGGAGACGGTGGCTAAAGGCTGGTTTATTTCCAAAACCCTCATGACATGAGGATACAGCTGAATGTGCACCCTGAATTGTCTGTATAACTTCATCAGACAACCCAAGATATGCTAGTCTGTCCTATTCAGGAGCTAGACCTTGAGAGGTTGACCTAACACTGGCACGGCTCCTATTGTTCCCTTCATCTGAGACAGTATTCCCCATTGCTAGGGAATTGTCCAGGGAGCTTACGTAGACAGTTGCATCAGCTCTGCAAACCACGGCCGCTGAGGCGTTCTGGTGCCACTAGAATGTCTCTCCTGTCTCACTTCCACCAACACCTGAGATATTAGATGGACAAGGGGAAATACATAGAGCAGTTTCCTCGGCCATGGTGCATGGGCCAAGGCATCCACTCCCAGAGGGGTTGTCCTGTGGCCCCACTGAGAACCATATAGCACAATGAGTGTTCTCGCTTGTGGCAAAAACATCCACTTCTCTCCTCCCAAAGAGTCCCCATATTTGGAGAACTACATTTTGATGTAGTCTCCATTCGTCTTCCTGTGGCATGAGGTCTGCCCCCATATTGTCAGAATGTATGAGTGTCCTCATGGACTGTAGACTGGCATAAGCCCAGTCCATATGTCGTTCGCTGCTCTGTTAAGAAGTGGCAAACGCACCCCTCCCTGTCTGTTTATATAGGGGGCTGCAGCTGCTGTGAACTGCTGTGAACTGTGAGGTTGATGTGCCGGTCTTACGACTGGGGCCATTTTCCTCCAACTGCTCTGGTAGTTGATGGGGGAATAATTAATCTCTTGTGTTGGACTGGGTCCATCTTGAGCCATAAGAACCAGCTCTGAAGGCTTCTCATGTGAAGCAAGCCTAGCTGTACAACTGGGTTGGCTGCTGATATGAGCCCCAAAAGGCACTTGCCAGTTCAGGCTGTAACTATCCTGACTGGAGAAACACGGGTGAGGCTTTCCCTCAGATCAAGTCAAGCATTATGCCTAGATTAGCAGCCTGTTGGCTTAGCTGGAGCATGCTCTTCTTCCAGTTCACAGCAAAACCCATGCTAGACAAATGTTCTACCAGTTGGGCTGTGTTAACCATGGCCAACTCCTTGACCTTTACCATAAGAATCAATTTCAGGCAGCCTGCTTAGCTTCCTCGAGAAAATGTGCAGAGGGAGCGATATAACTCTATTGCAGGCTCTCGACTGGGAAGACTGGGAAGTCGGCTCTCGACTGGGAAGACTGGGAAGTCGGTCCTGATGGATAGGGTGGAGGGAGGTCCTTCACGCCGTTCTGGGTGTGTTGAGGACCCAAGCATTCAAAGCACTAGTAGTTCACATCTGTTCTGGAAATGAGACTGGCTCAGCCGGAGCCCCAGTTTTGCTGCCAAGTCGGATAACAGGTCAGGTCAGTTGAGCTGAACTCCCTTTACCTAGATCTCATTACTTCACTGCCTTCATTCTCCCTGTCTTGTTTATTCATAAATCCTAAGGCTCCTCATTATGAAAACTCCATTCGGGTCCCACAGCAATATTTGAACGTTTCAGATGACAAGTAGTAGGGTCAATCAATTTTCAAGTGCGTGTTTAAGTTAATAACTCCCCTGGCTAACATGTAAAGCTATGGGATGTTGTGGTCTGAGAAAAAAACATTTTCAATATTGTAGAGTGGACTTCTTTCCTCTGCTCTTTACTACAACCCCATATCCAATACCAATACCGGCCAATATACAATGCTGAAGACTGAATTATTTATTTGTTGGTTTAGTATGGACCATAGTACAGTAAATTATCATGCTGCAAAGAAATATATGTTGCGTCAACACTGAGGACTGTCTGCCCCTTCTATGCATGGATGTGACATGGCTCTAAACAGCACCCCTCTAGAGTCAGAGCACAAAATTGAACTGAAATTTGATTCAAAATTTCTATTCAACTGATATAAAGGGACAGAGAGCATATATATTTAGTGGCTGTAGCCTGAGTGTGTGCTGTGTCTCCTCTAAACAGATGAGTTGTCTAGTTGGCCAGCAGGTGGTCTAGTGGTATGGCAGAGTCTACTGAGGACTAATGAACACTGACAGACTGGCACCTCCAGATGGAGGGAACATCTAAGAGCCCTGGCTCGATCTGCCCAGCTCTCCCTATCTCATCTGTTTTATCTTTCTCACCCAATCTCACGCCATCTCACCATTTATCTCTTTTTCGTCTCATATCTCACCCCCTACTAAAAAATATAAAGAGCATACTTGAATATGAAGTCCCTGTATTGTAAGTGTATTGAACTATAAAGGGAAAGGAGGAATATTCATTTATTCATTGCTTTTACCTGCTTATTCATATTCATTCATGAAGGGCTGGAGTCTCTCCCAGCATACACTGGGCACAGAGCAGTGAAATACCCTGGATAGGTCACGAGTCCATCACAGAATATTAGTGTCCAACACAGGGAGACAGTCCCACTCACACCTTCAAACCCAGGTTCTCCTTGCTGTGAGGCGACAGTGCTAACCACTGAAACACCACGCCAGCCCAAGGAGGACTATGTTGGAGAATAAAGAACGTGGGGTATTTGTTCCTTCCGCAGAACTCCAGTGCTCACTATTGGCTATTCATCCCACAGCCTTCCCTCAATCTTTACACCTCCACATCCATCCCTACTTGTTCTCTAGGTTTCAGTGTTTTGCCACCCTCCTCCCCTCTCTCTCCAAGGAAATCAGTGTTTTTATTCTCCTCCAGTGGCTTTACTCCACTCCCCACTCCAGGGACTGCATATTAAACCTTGCCTCACGATCGATCTCAGATAAACACATTATGCTCTATCTCAAACGCAAAATACGAGTCTGATCCCACCATAATGGCATTGCACATAGGGACACAGCAAAATAACTGCTAACATGGGTGGTGTTTTTGTTAAAATCCCTGAAAGAAAGATGTGGAGAGCCCTAACTGCAATGGGAAAGGAAGATAGAGGGGGCAGCCACCACCATGATCCAATTTGATTATTCCCTGGAAACCTCTCATATCCCTGCAACCCCTTCCCCCCCTACTGTGGAATTTCCATCCTCACAATGTGATATTAAATTGCAGCCCACAACTAGTGGAGGGGTTGGTGTGTGTATATGCGTGTGAAGACAAGACCATATTTAACACACAGCACAGATCATACTCTGAACACACTGGAATAATGATGTTCATGTTGATATCTCACCGGTATTGTATTTTTGCACATCTAAGGCGGTGCGATGTACAAGATGCTCCATGTTAATGACCAAGCATGTGACTTTAACGTTAGCCAAGTTGAGGAAGACCTCCATCCTTGAAGCCAGCTGGAACCTTGGAGTCAGATCAAACACTTTCTGGATGTAGACGGTTGAGACATGGCCGCAGCTCACAAACACATACATAACACACAATATGTGCTTGTGTGTATGTATGTGTATGTGTATAATGTGTATGCATGATAATATATGAAAAAATATGAAAATTAAATATGTGTATGTGTGTACAGTTATGTGCATGTGTATTCGTGTTTGGCTATGTCGAAGATACCATGCCTTACTGGATGTGTGCGTGCGGACCCATGTACATGCCTGTGTGTATGTGTTTGTGAGTGAGTGAGTGTGAGTGGGAGAGCTAGAGCCCTATTTCCACAATCTGCATCCAGAAAGTGTTTGATCTGACTCCAAGGTTCCTGGGCTTCACTGTTGGCCTTGGCGATGGAGGTCTCTCTGGTTCTCTCTCGCCTTTATTTCATAGAGACACACACACCAGCGGTATCTACACAGATCATACTGTAAATCCAAAACTTTTATAATGTAAGGATTTAACAGGAGTATTTTATATATTTATTTGAGAATCTATATTTTCTCCTGTGTTCCTCCAGTAAGTTCATAGCAGTGGACATGTGGAAGCCTCCCATTGCTATCATGTATAATCTATTGATTGCTGTGAGCAGAGCTTAATGATTGGCCTTGATCCTTGCTTGGAGGTCCCAACAGCCATCAGTTCCCTGGTTCACCCATCACAGCTGCTGGCTCGGTGGCTTCAACAGACTGGCCATAGTGGCTCTGAGAGCATATTAGAATGACCTGAGCTGGAAGATAACAGCCGAGCTGGAGACAGAAAATAAATCATGCAGGTTTGGCAGCAGACTCATCTAAAGAATTAAATCCAAAGTCCTTGGAGCTCCATGACAATCAATATCTCTTTTCTTTGCTCAAGGAGGCAAAGCAGAGACAGAAAAGAGACAAGGGGCGTGAGATAGAGATTTAGAAAGACCGAGAGAGTTTGAAATTTGAAATCAGAAACAAGACTTTATGGAAGCTACTCAGGGTGCGATTTGTGAAAAAATCAGAGGGGGGGGGGGGGGGTTTTTGAAACGTTTTTTTTCATGAAAATAAATCACGAACCACAGTGGCCCCTATAGACTATGAAGCCT
>CABFOQ010054714.1:41415-61207 GCA_900660455.1 Gephyroberyx darwinii
ACACTCTACTACTACTACCACATATACACCACATTTCACCACAATGTAGTGTGTGGGGAAAGAAATGAGAGAGGGACATTTTTTGGAATCCTTTTTTTACATTGTGTATCTTATAAAATGGAAAGGACTGTGGTTTGTTATGAACAATGTTTTATACACTCTCATAATATTCTACTAGAATTAGAAAAAATATGTTTCTTTTTTTCTGACACTGGGCCTTCAGTGAATCAGAAAACAGTGAAGTAAAATAAAAACAGTCAAATATTATCACAAACAGGCTAGGCCTGCAATTAAACACCATACAGGAGTTAAAAGGGGATATTAAAACATTACATTTACTAACTAAAGATCACCTTTCCTCTCCTACCCTTATTATTTAGTCTACATTGTAATGTTTGACTTTCATCTTAAACACTGGAGGCATAGGGGTCTCGCTTCTTGTTCTATGTTAGAAGAGAATTTAAAATAGATCCAGTCAGTAGTGATATTGACTTACCGTAAAACTTCCAATAGTGGCCTGGGCCTTTGATTTGACTCATTTTCGTGTCTTGCCTCTTAGCTGTTCAAAAATTGCTGTACAGCACGACCTCTTTGGATTATGGCTTTAGTAAAATAGCAGAAACACACCATTGTATTAAAAAAGAATGCAAACCTTCAATCAATATTTTATTACATACATTAACATAAAGAATTGTTATTATATCATCTCTCTTTGCCAATATTTTTTTACTGTCATCAAATTTGTGCTGCTATGATTTGATAAGTTACAAAGAAACTCTGTAATGTTTCTTAGACATAACTTGCACCATCTATTGTCAGATTGAGACTGTGTTTAATTCACTATGACAGAATGAAACACAGACCAGAAGGGGGATTAAGCAGATCCCCACCAAAGACAAAATGTAATGATCAGAGGCATGGAAATAAAAAGCAGAGGAGGAGAAATCCATTTTCCCCACAGGGAAATCACACACTATAGACACACAAAACACACACACACATCAAGTTGCTAGTTTACACACTAACCTAGTTTATGGGTTGTGACCATAATGGACCACAATGCACCTGAAGCTACATCTGCTGTACTATAAGAGGAGCAGTACACTGTCAAAAGAGGCCATTTTGTTCCCACCTCATGGTCTTCTTTGCAGTCTCAGCTCACCCCCCAGACATAGTAATAACCTCTTAGAAGCAATGTAACAGCTCTTCCCAGGAGAAATGGCTGCCAGTTCTACTCACGTGCAGAGGAGAGGGGAAAGGCCACAGATTGTACTCAGCAGAGAGTAGGGATGCACATCTGCCCTCTTTTTCCAGAAAATATATTAACATTGTCATTAATAATGGATCTATCTATCTATATCTATCTATCACTCCCATTGTATTCCACCACTCTTTATTTAGGCACGCTGATTCCACAATAATGATGCAGAGATGCCATATTCTCAATTATGTGTCCGAATGTACTTATACACCACTTCTGACACCAAAGAGAGCAGCTTCACACACCCCTGCAATCCCTCGCTAATGGACCAGGGCCCCTTAAATGATTCCTAATGGAGGCTCTTAGGGGGGGGGGGAGACTCATTCGTATTCCATATTTCATAGCGCAATACCACCACTGCTGCAAATGGGTCAAAGCAAATGGCAATGCACACAGGGGTTTGGGCTCTCCAGGGAATTACCATGGCCAGAGGGGATGAAGCTGCTGGTAATCCAGATTATATTGGGATTTTTTTCCCTCTAAATTAATCTGAATTAATCCAAAACAAGCAGTGTGTGGCTCGAGAACATGCCAGGGCATATGTGATAGTGTTGACAAATATAGTTTACGCATTGTGCCCAGACGGTCTGAGAAGATCGGAATAGTTAGACATTTGATAACATGTTTCAATCATAGGCTACCTCATGTTCATTCATCGCTAGTCTCTCTGCCAACTTAGATTTATTCAACCGGGTGAAGCGCTCTACTATTTGTGTATTATGCAAATGAGTTTTCTTTGCAACCGCCACTATAATTTCTGATGAAATTAATCAACACTGTGAGGCTCTAGTTAAAAGGGACTCATTGAAAAATATGACACGCCGGAATGAACGCAAAAACACAGCAAGCCTTGCTAATTAGCCACCTGCAAACAGACACGCTGATCATCCCACCATCATTCTCACAATGTTATCGCTTGTTTTCTCCGTTAAAGTGTGAGCGGCGCGGCGCTCATATGTAATGCTTCATAACAGACACAAACGCAGTGGCTGTTAGGACAAAATGAATGCCATTGTCAATGTCACCGGAATACAAAATATCAGAAGGGGACGCAGAAAGCGCATCCAATATTGATGCGTTTTATACCAGCATCTGCTGTAATGCCGTTTATGAAATATTCAGGGATACACGCAGACAGGGGGGCTGTATGGTGCTGTCTGGGTGTTCCATACTTTACAGCACATATGTGGAATGATCCATGACATGCTACATGGCTGGTATAAATTTGCAGGGACTACAGAAATATACACAGTCTACGCTCTATGGTTAATTTAATTTGAGTGTTGACATTTCATCTGCACTTGTACACTTATCGAGGAGTGTGTATGGCAGACTCATGCTGTAGAGTAGTACAATAATTTACTTGACAATAGAAATACATCCCAACACCTATAATACAATATTTCTCTTTTGCTGTGTATTTCAGCTGGAACATAGCTGAGAATGGTGTCACAAGAGACTAGAGAGGATCATGGGATAGCGCATAATGGTCTTCCAGTAAAAGCGTTTCACTCCAGCTCATTCCCTCTGCACCCTTGACTGTCCCTCTTCTCTATCTATCTATCTACTTCATCTCTCACTCACCTATCTCTTTTCAATGCACCCTCCAATCCCCTGCGTCCCTCCTTCTTCCCTTCTCTTCTCCTGTCTCTTTCCTGCTCCCTTCCCCTCTGAGTGTGTTCTGGGACCCACTAATTCAAAGACCAAGTGGCACCTCATATCTACAATCACTCAAGTTTAACCAAACTCCCTTAGCCTGTCGACACATCCTAAGTTCAAAGAAGACAAAAGAAAGAGTGGCTGTGGGAAGAACCCCCCTCCTCCCTCCAACTACCATAAATCTTTTAATCATGACACTGACAGAAAGTATTTTTTTCTCTATCTCCCTTGATATGCCAGTATTTTTCCTTCAGTATCTTTCCTCTCTTGTATTCAACATCCCCCTGCTCTGTCTTTTCCTCTCCTCATCGTCTTCTGACTGAATATCCAATCCCTTTCCACTCTCTCCATTTGACAGCACCCTCCCCCGACCACTCTCTCCCTCCCCCATCCTTGTCTGCCTACTGTAGAGCCTTTAATGAGTACCCTGGCAAGGCCTGTAAATTATTCAATAACTAGGAGAGGAATCTCTGATTCTTTCCCCCTCCTCCTTGTTGTTACGAAAATAGCCTTTCTTACATGTGGAGTGAATGATTCACAGCTATTAGAAATTGAGATGCTCATTGTTCCATCTTGATGGATCTGTAGTCATATTGTGAATGAGTTGAACAATATGATCATATAACCTTGCATTCACTGACATCCCTATCTCACAATATAATTCTGTAATTGAAGAGGTGTTGTGAAAATATGGTTTTGTATGGAACATAAAATGAATTTCAGTTTATATGATGGCTTTATTCATTCAAATCCTGTGATTCCTTTGGCTTATCATAATTTGGAGAGTACTTAGGTAGACTTGCCGTTACAGCACAGTACATGTGTATTGGAATTTCGTTGTAATACATTGGGCCATTGAGGATCATTGAGGATAAAAATCTAGTTATCTAGAGCTTACCTTTGAACAGATTTGCTCAAAGGTCAGTGCTCTTTTCAGCATTACGATACCTTTTGAGGAAGAAGGGGTTTTAATGAATGTGCTGTAGATTCTGTGTGCACAGATGCTTTTGTGTACTGGTTAGAATCACAACTCTAACCTGAAATACTTCTGATATTGTTGAGGTATATGTGTGAATGTGTATGTGTATGTGTATGTGTGTGTGCGTGCGTGCGTGTGCGTGTGATTATGGCTGTGTTCATACTGCAGGCAATTATGCTCACTTTCTCAGTTGTATTTCCACAGACACATTTGTTAGGGGCCCTGATTGAAAATGCTTGATCACCATTCTTTAATATTGACTTTAAAGGAGTAAAGAGCTTCATCTGGAGATCTGTGATGCCATACATGGGGAGTTAAAAGCTCTGTTAAAAGCTTCATAATATAAGTTGGGGTGAAGCTGATTTGTTGTTAAAAGTAATCAATGAAATCTTCTAAACTCAACTGGAAGCCAGAGTAAGGTAGTGAAAATGGGAGTCATATGATCTCTCCTCTTAGTTTTAGTTAAAAGCCTAGTTGCAGCAAAGGTGCAACAAATGGCTGTATCAAAGTATCAAAGTGTCAGCGTACAGTGGTGCTAAACCACAAACCAAGCACACCTCATCTCCAGTCTCCAGCCACTTAGCTGCTCTCCAGTTCCTTCTTTGTAGTTTCAGTTTGACACTCACCTTCAGAGGACAAACACACACCAACCATCCAGCAGACAACCAGCCAAGTACTCTGGTGGTGAAGGTGGTGAGGGTCTGAGTGGAGAAGATGTTGGAGAGGAGAGTGGCTGGGCAATGCAGTCAGGTGCATCTGTGCCTCTGTCAGCATGGCCGGCTCCTCACAAATGCCATGCTTGAAACACAGAGAGAAATGATTTAAGCAATCGACAATATTGCACCTGAAATTAAGTGCTGAGTGATATTGCAGCAACTTAAAAAACTTGGTTAACCACATTCACAGTAATCCATGATACTTGCTTCACCCACCTAAAGCTTTCAAAGGTGGCACATCACAGCAAGACACTGCTCTGCAACAGCTTCTGGCGGCTGCTGGGGACTGGGGTTCATGGGGGTCATCAGACCTAAACTGGTCATGGGGGAAGGGGACTCTGTTTCTGATCAGCCCCAGAGACAAAGTTTGAACATGTTTCTTCCCTGCATTGCTTCATGAAAGAATGAATGACTTTTTGCTGTGCTATTAAGTTTTTTCAAAACACATTTATTTGGGATTTTCCATCTGACTTATATGCAAAGCACTCTGTTCTATCAAAATGAAAACAAAATTGTTGAAATTTATGTGGAAGAATAAAATTAAGATAAGATAAAATCAAGTTTACAAAAGAATTCAACCCCTTTGCTACGTTCGGGGTAATGTTCAACATTTTGTATTACCGTTACTCAGATGTCATATTTAGATTGTATTTAGCAATTCTGATCATTGGATTCTTTTCACACTTTTTTTTTAAAATGTGTGTTTCTTGCTAACAAAGCTGAGACCAAGTCCCTTAATGGGACCTAATGGGATCTTAGGGTGTAAGGTGGACTCTCCATCAGAATACTTAAACACAGCATGGATATATGGTTCATTTATGGATGACATTACAGTCCAGGTCTTGAGGTTTCAGAGAAAAGATAAATCATCACCCTCCCATCACTGTTTGTGAAAATACAGTAGGCGAAATAGTTAAGTTTTTCCTTCTGTAGTAAACATGGACTGGAAAAAAACACTGAAATTGCACCTTCTGCATTTTCAACCATAATGTTTGGAAATGGATGATTTATATGTTCTTTTAAACTTCAAGAATTGGACTCTAATGTCATTCACCTCCTAAACTGATCCTATTAAAGAGTTCTGGCTGGAGAGAAGGAAAATGTTTTGCAAGCAGTTATCTGGAGCCTACTCTGCCTATAGAATATATTTAATTTCAGAAGCCTCTGTCTGACTGTCCAAGTATGAACAGTAATTATTTCAAGCTGATGGTGGGAATGACTGCTTGGGTCATAGTCTGCAATACTCTATCAAGAGTACTTTAGAGAACTCAAGAGATTATACATTTTGTGCCACGGTCACGGCCGTGTCTCCTGTTTTTCCTTGTGTTTCTTGTGTTTTCCCTTCCCCTTGTGTCTCCTGTTTGTTTCTCTGTGTGTGTATCTGTGATGTGGGCATGACGCTCCGTTCACTCTCCCGGCTCGATTGCTGTCCAGCCTACTCACCTGCTCCAAGCCGCACACCTGCAATCCATCTACTCATCTACTCTGCAGCATATCTACCCTGGTTCTGCCCTGCCTGCCTTTCAGCAATCCAGTCTTCCAGTCACTAGCTTCCCAGCTAGCCACATCAGCCACGCTCACATGCAGCCCTCATTCCTGCTCCGCCACGCTTCACCAGCCATCAGCTCCCCTTTCCCCTCTGCCTTCGCCTCCCAGACCTATCCCCTTATCCATCCTCATTCCCTGGAATCCCTGTCAATAAACCTCTTCTTCGTCGTTAACTACTCTGAGTCTGAGTTCTGCATTTGGGTTCCCCATGTTGATCGTAACATTTGGTTACCTGTTGACAAGACAGGTGCGTCCAAACATGCACACATATCAAAGTAAATATGTACATTAACCCCGGGTTAACAGTCTACCAAGTAGAAAAGAGTATCTAGGTGTGAGTATGATGTACTGTAGAGAAGACGGATGTCTGAAAGGCCATGTTGATTCATGATGTAATTAACAAACCCCAGACAATATGAAGAGATTTTGAGGAATATTTGATAACCTGTTGAAAGTAATGTCCAAGATGAGGTTAAAAAAACCTCTATATCTGTTCATTTTGTGTGTGTATGTGGTTGAGGCGAGGGAAGCAGGGAGAACCAGCCCACCAGCTCGATTCTCTCCTCCATCCAACCCTGACCCCGACATGTTCCTCCACTTTTTGTGGATTATTCATGCCTCAGGGCCGCCAAAGACAAGCAGGCACTGATGGTTAAATATATCACTGTCACTGTGCACGACAAGTTGCATTGCTGTTCTGTCAAACATGGCAGCTTCTTTTATTTACCCCTCCCATCAATGGGATCAGAGACACAACAACGATAATCAGATTCTCACAACAAAGTGTTGGCGCTTCATATTTTTGTTATCACATTTTGGTTGGAAGGCATGCCCATGGTAGAATTCTGCCTAGTAACAGAAGCTTAGAGGCTTAAATCACATTCCGTTCAGTAAACAGAACAAAAACGCAGTTTCAGGACGCCACACTACACTTATACTACACCTCTTCGTCAAGTGTAAGAGGGCCCTTGTTATCACAGGTGAAGCAGTCATGAGGGTCTTTACTGATGTGTAGTGCAACTCATGGGACGGTCCTTCTCTAGCTTGAATCCCGCAGTCAATTAGTGATGGGAAGATCGGCTCTTTTGACTAACGCGATTCTTTTGGGCCGTCCGACACTAGCGAATCAATTCTGAACCGATTCATTGTGATTCACCAACAAAAAATGAGAATCTCATTGTATTCCAGTCAAATGTATGTATGTGGCCGGCCATCAGCCGTCGTTTTTATGGTGTGTCTTGCACCGTTGGCCCTAGTCAGCGGCTGTTCGGCCGATTGAGCATGTTGAATTGGCAGCGGAGGCTGTCGGTGAGAGATAGCTCTCTGATTGGCTGTTCATCTTAAGCGAATCAGTGCACAAGAACAGAAACGGAAGTGAGCAAAGCAAGCAAACAACACTCTCAAGAGGACACACATAGAAAGAAGCTGACAACGCCAGTGCCAGTTGCAAATTTTATCAGACATATTCTCCATTAGTATAACGAAACCGTTTAAGTGACGAGCGAACACTACTTTGTTTTTATTTCCGCGTTCCTGGGTCTTCCAGTTTTCTTTTTTGAATTATGAATAGAGACTACTGCCACCTCCTGGTATGGAGAGTTATTTCCTCTCACGCAGGTGCAGAACGTAGGTATTGACGAAAGAGAGAAATAAAAGATGTGTTATGCGATGGCCAGACTATGTATTTCAAAATAAAAGCGCCCAATTTTAAACATGGAGAAATACTGTTTTAAACCAAATCATTTGTATGTAACCATCAAAACTAATAAATGAGAACTCATAATAATAATGACAATTGCCATAATATGCACCATTTTTAACTATAATGGCTGCATATATTACACTGTGCCATGTTGAATTAGGCATGAACAATCAAATCAAGTTGATGCACCAATCAAATAAACTGTGCTTGCTAGAACTTGCCCTCCCAACTTTGATCGTTGAAAGTTTTAATTTCAAGTCTTATTTCATGTAGCACATAGGTTCATTGCAATAAATATATGATTCAATAAATGATTCAATAATTAGATAAATAAGTAAATACATACGCACATTTCTTGCCACATTTAACTATTTATGCTCACATTTACATTTATTATTATTTATTTATTGTCACATTACACATTCCATTTAATTATTGCTAGATTTATTTATTTATTTAATTTAGTCTGAAATATGCTGAAGATGATCCTCAACTCAGGCATGCAACATTGGTGCACTGAGTTGTGGAGCAGAGATGCACACACATGCATGATCACGCGTACACACAGACACAAATATACACACAAAACCAAAGATGACATGTAGGGGAATGTCGGGAAAAGAAATGTTCTTACACCTTCCACACACATCCAAAGATCATCAATCTGCTCAGTTATTACATACCAGCCCCCTCCCACTGCTTCCCTGCCTCTTTCTCCTTCCCTCTCACCATATCCTCATATTAATCAGGTCATACATTTTTCCCAGAATCATGAATTCTGAATTTATTTATTTCCCTTTTTTCAAACAAAACAAACATGCTCCTTTTCACACACTGAATTCACGAATGCAGTGAGAAACAGACCAAAGTATTTTGTGTGCGTCAGAAGGCATATTTCACGGGGGATTACAAGGCGAGGTCAACACATCCAATCTCATTTGTTTGTTCTATTTCATTTTCAGGGAGGCACATTTCCTCCCCACATCAGTTGGGAAATAGGAAAGAAATAGCAGGAGGGAGTAAAGGTGTGTGTGTGTGTGTGTGTGCGTGTGTGTGTGTGTGTGTGTGCATAGAGATGAGAGTGCTGGACCTATACAAATGGCATTTCCCTTGGTGATCGTTACTATCATGGTTTCTGGAAGGCATTGTTTTTTATAGCGGTGTGATGTTTGCGCAATATAACTGATGTTCACTGGCATCGTTCTGTTTCAAGATGCCGATATACACAAGCAAAAAACACCAAATAAGATTCAGAAGGAACCAAAACTTGGCTAAACAAAGCACGGACTCCTTATTGAGTCTGCTTCAACAATACTTCATAAGAAGTTTAAACTCACAAAGAAAGGCCAGCTCTTTCAGTTTTAAATAATTTTCCCATGTAGAGAGAGTACATGAAAGCTGTTTTGCCTAATTCCGTCTGAGCCTTAGGGGCAGATAACAACAATTCCTGTAACGGCAAATTCCATTTTTATTTTAGAGAATAAGGGCACAAATAATAAGACAGTCCCAGAATAGCATCATACATAAAAATATATCAATAAGTCGATGAGTTGACAGGCTAGGTCAATTAATCTGCGTAAACAAGGTAAAATGATTGGTGAGAGTCAGTCAGTAATAAACCTCAATGTTTCATCACACACAGTGTTCAAGGCGCAAAGACATCAGGAAGTGGCTTATGAATCTGATTTCTCTTTTAAGCTACAAAACAAAAACACATTTTGTTCCTAAAATAATAACCCTAATTTCAGTTTCAATTCCTTGATAAGGTGCTGAATATCTGGATTGAAACAAAGTCATCAATTAATATTCTTAAATGCTGATACGATTCAACACTCGCCATCACTTCGTCTTCCATGGTAACAATATGTCAAAGATTTTGTGGCCCTTTTTCAAACTCTTAAATATTGTGCATGCGTTGTGTGGATTCATAGTCAATGACAATGGCAAAGGTACTTTGTTGTGTCTACCTCAATCACAGAGCAAATCTAAACTTTCTGCACTGCAGCAAATTTGACATGTGTTACATATCCGCCTTTGATTAATATTAATCTTGTCCGAACAAAGTTCATCCACAGTCCCAAAGTAATTTATAGTCATTTATATAGTCAGTTATATAGTGTGATTGCAAGTCAAGGCAGAATCTCAAATCAGCTTTCTGTTACGTTGAAAAGTCTGTTCTGCTCTAACCCACATTCCCCCAGATGATACACCCAATCAGCATACTAACTGGCAAAGCCCAGAGCATACCCCTTGCCTCTGTGTAAAGAGACAGTGATGTCCCATACTGGGCCAAAAAACATGACCTTGCCTCCCCATCGCTCTCTGTTTGTCTGCTGCTCTGTGTATATATCATTATGCTGTTTCTGGTCCCAGGCTCAAAAATCCATACCCTGATGCTGCAGCTGAGCTTACAACAGATATCATTACTCGACAGAGAGCAAAAGAATAGTGAGGCTCGATACTGTCATATTGTAAAATTGCCACTGCTTGTCATGGGGTCTCAAAACAAAGTTATTATTTTTTTCAATAGAGGAGAGTCAGAACAGAGCTGGTAGGGAGATGGAACTGCAATCTGCTGCTATGTTTCACAGTGTAAATGTTTTGCCCTGTACTATATGAGAAAACTCAAATGGGTAATTTAGGTAATCCACATAATCCTCAACTCGTTATAATGAATTTGCATACAAGAGCAGTGCTGGGGTCTATTAACAGGAAGATGAAATGTAGATTCCCAGATTTCTCTGTTGCTGATAGAAGAGAAAGAAATGAGAGGAAGAAATGAGGGTGGAGAGAGAAGAAACTAATGATCAGTTTTACATAAGCCTGATTGTAGCAAAAAAGTATATATTTGTGTGTGCGTATCTGTGCGGATGTGTGACATAATTACATTTATGCAATCCATAAGATTACTGAACGTGCATTTATTATGTTATGTCACCTTTTTTACACTTAAATGTAGGGAATTGTATTTCTAGGTGTGAGCCATTTAAATCCAAAAACTTGCAGGTATATTGTAAAGGGAAAAAAGCAATCATAGGATCTACTTTATCTTGTCTTGTCATTTTTGTCATGTTTTGTAACTGTGGTGATGTGAAATGTGGTCCTCTTATAAGATCTCTAGGCTAATATAGCTACTGTAACAGAGCTCCATGAGGAAAGGTTCTACAAGGCGAGGCCTGCTGCAGCCTTTCTCAATGCAGTTGCTGTTTTGTAGCTTTTTTTCTGAGACTGCGCCAAGTATATTGCCATTGGTTCAGTGCTTGATGTAGTTGTGGCCATAGGCAGGAGCAACTGATTTCCTGTCTTGGGTGGTTGAAAGTGTCAATAGAGGTCTTGGCTCTAAGCTATGCTGGACAGAACATCCTTCTTTTTCTGAGATAGGATAATGGCCCTAGTGCCCCGCAGACAGAAAGTGGGGAGTACACCACTGATCAGAAGTAAAGTATCAGACTGCTCCAAGGAGATGGAAAGAGAAGGGAAGGGGAAAAGTTTAAACAAAGCTAAAGAGAGAGAGTAAGCACTCATGGAATACGCAGCATGAAAAACAAAACCCATAGTACTTTCACAATAAAAGCTGTAGACTAGAACTAATCGAAAAGCAGGAACATTTTAGCTACAATATGTAACTAACACACCAGCTCATTTCCTGAGTGAATCATCTGATAATTATTTCCAATTTCACACAGTGGCATGAAACTCTCCACTCTCTGTCTTTCTCCTTTTTTTTGCTGTTACTGTGGTGCTGACCCACCAGCTAATTAGAAGCACCCAACCCCCCTCTTAGCATCCTGTTCCTCCTCTTCACTACATAGGGGTCGGCAACAGTGGCAGCTCTCAGACTGGAAAGCAGTGGGGGGTGTCCCTTAACTTACCTTAATTAAACAAGGATAGAAGTGCACCAACTGAGAGTGAGTGTGGAACAGGAAGACAGTATACACATGGTCATTTTATGGTCAATGGAAAGACAAAAGGTTAGGCTGTTGAAGTTATCTGTGACTAAAAGGAGAAATGTCATCATTAGGCATATACTTTATGTTTCTGTGCCTGTGTGTGTGTGCTGTTGTATACATTGATGAGGTTAGATAAAACAGAAATAATCATGAAGTGTCTGAATAGTTATGTCTACTAGGTGTCATTAGCACCGGCTCATTCCACAGAGAAGAACAGCGATCAGATGGTAAGGTAGCTGGAAAATACTCTGTTTAATAATTGCAAGCCAAGAACCTCAAGCAAAAATTATTTCAAACCAATGGGACATTTGGGATTAACTAAATGCAGAAGACCATTTTTCTTCCCCTGTCTTTCAGCCATATTTAGTCTAAGTGCCAAGTGCTTTGAGGGGCTGTATACCAGATCAGTCTGGACTGAACAATGAAGGCTCAACTCAGTAATTTGTCTCAGTGGATTTTGGGACAGTACTAGCCCCCCTGGTGTTTTCTGGGAGTTTTGCCCTGCAGAGAGATATCATGGGACTAAGACAAGGAAGTCCCACATTGACTACAGAGGTTTTATTTATCATTTTTACAAATGGCCAACTTTTGTAACTGATCTTATTCTTAGTTTGTGCTTACTTTATGTCCTTTTCTGTCAATGCTGTTTACAAAAACTCACAGAATTGATGGAGACTCAAGGTTAATTTATCATGAAAGACAGTTTTTATAGAAATAGCCTGTCCCTTGCATTTGCTGCACTCATCGTTATCACTACCGAACAGCTAGGAAACGACTATTAAACTGTGCTCAATCATTCAGGAAATTAATTAAATGCAAAGCCTTGGCCCTCTGGGAGAATACCTGGCACTCAGCAGAGGACCAGCCTACATAGCTGCTGTTAGAAACACAAAGGCACAGCTTTGTCATGTTGTCACACACTCATGCTGTTTCAAATGCTGCTATAGCCCCCCCCCACACACACACACATTTGTTGTGAGACATATCATGACTGGATTAGGAAATGTGTTAATGATACATTCAGCTCATGATTCGTTTCAATACATGATACCTGTAAAGTATACATCTGTGAAGTGTTGTACATGCTGTAGTGTGTTGCTCGTGTTAGCTGTAGGGAAAGGCACCCTTACAATACTTTTCTTCCTTCATTGGAAACTCAAAATCTGCTACACAGAAACTTGATGGAGCGTCCTCAATTTCAGTTTTGACTGAGTCCATCTTGTCGCTTACTACGTACATAAGTTGAGCTGGGCTAACCGGAAGTGTGATGACACAAGCTAAAACTTCTATGTTGGTGCCTAAACTGTATATCTCCAAAGTGCTATGGCTAGCCCACATACATCTCCTAGAAGCCCATCTAGGAGCTGATAAAACCTTTGAGGGAATCAGGCAGAGGTTCTACTGGCCAGGAGTGAAGCGAGCTGCGGAGGAGTACTGCCACCAGTGCCGTGATTGTCAGCTCTCTGCATGCTATGCACACCTCTGGAGCCCCATGATTCCCCTCGCAATCATCTAGACCTCCGTCTGTAATGGACATTGTGGGGCCCCTACCAAAGTCCACCTGTGATCATCGGTTTATTCTTTGCCATCCTCGACTATGCCACCCAGTATCCGGAGGCCAGCCTCCTTCGTGCGGCACATACCAAGGCAGTGGCAAGAGAGGTATTTTTGCCCTTTCCCGAATGTGAATTGTCAAGAAAAATCTACCTGACCAAGGTTCTTGTTTTATGTCCAGAGTTTTAAAGGAAATGTGCCAGAAACTCTAGGTTAAGCAACTCCGAACACCGGTCTACCACCCCCAGACAGATGAACTGGTAGAGTGGTTTAACAGCACCCTGAAAAATATGCTGTGGAAAGTGATAGAGAAAGATGAGAAGAATTGGGATCAGTTATTACCTTTGCTTTGTTGGCTATCAGAGAAATACCGCAGAGCTCCACTGGATTCTCACCCTTACAACCTATTGTATGGACGGAGACCAAGAGGGATTCTGGATCTGGCCTAAGAAGCTTGGAAGCAACAGCCCCACTAGCCTTCACCCCACGAGCACATGTATCGAATGCACCAACACATGGCAAAAGTATGGCCGATTATCTGAGAAAACATTAGAAAGGTCCAGGAAGCCCACGTCAGAATAGGAGCACAGGTACGGGAATTCCAACCTGGGAAGAATGTGTTGATGCTTTTCCCTAATAATGACATTTGGCAAGGGTGGTGGCAGGGTCCGTATGAAGTAATCGAGAAGACGGGGCCAGTCAACTACTGAGTGAGACAACTCTGCCAACGCAAAAACTATGGAATTTCCAGGTCCTATTGGTTCTTCAGACGGATGCTTTGGAAGCCAGCCTGGGCGCTGTACTGTCATAGATAATTGATGGAGAGGAACATCCCATCACCTACATAGGCCGTAAGTTGCTGAAGCACGAAAGGAAGAGAAAGAGAAAGAGAGAGTGATAAAATGGGCAATGCAAAAATGATGATACTACCTGTTGGGCCCTAAGTTTACGCTGGCAACAGACCACACGCCATTAGAACGGATGTATGTGAACAGGGAGAAAAACGCCAGAGTTACCAGATGGTTCCTTGAGTTATAAGCATTTGCATTCAAGGTGGAGCACTGAGCTGGGAGAGACCATGGAAATGCTGATGCTCTACCTTGCAGGGATGAATGCCTCTGGGCTACAGCTCCCCGCGCCGGCACAGAGCTGATAGGGGCAGAGAAACAGCTCCACTAGAATTCAGTACCAGCGACAGTGCCCATTCCCACACTGAGGACAGCTGGGCAGAGTGTGGGAGTATAATACAACATTTTCCCGCCCTGGTCTAGCAAAGGTGGAGGTAACTTAGCTGTGGCTCGTCAGCCAATCAGTGAGCCTCCTAGATAAGCTTGACCAAAACGCCCAGATCAGATCTTGAAATTCTTGGTCTGATGCTTTTGCTTTTGTGACAACATGGAGCAGAGGGTTTGTGGTTTGGGCCACGTTGAGGGCGAGTGGTGAACATGCAGTGCCTGCCAATGGCCAGATGCCATTAGTACACTTAACGTATTTACTTTCTTACCAAAATAAATTTCAATAACATGCTTTCTACAAGTGATGGCCCAGATTGTGTCAACATTTGCCAGAATTGCCAGATGGCCAGTAGGCCTGGTTTGGTCCAATGTTTATACATGCTAAACGAAACTGATATGTCATTTAAGTTATCAGCCTTAGACTTAATTATTGTACAGCAAAACTGCCTTTAGACATCATTAAAGATAAGCTGTAGTAATTTACCAGACTAAATAAAGCTGTTATTGTCACTTAAGATGAACACCTCTGAATTGTCACATTCCTCTGCATTTTATCCACTCACTCCCTCTAACCAATCTCCTTATATGGTTGTTATAACCTCTCTTGTACTCTCTTTACTTCACTAGCCCTTCCCTTCTCCCTCTTTTGGTCTGTCAGATTAAATTGAAACAAAGAACAGTTTTGATGAAAAAAATAAAAATAATTCCTCCAGGGCATCTTTGCTCTCTTGACATTTGATTAAAATATGATTGATTACATAATGTCAAATAATAAGAAAAAATGTTATTTAATTTTAAGATTAAAACAAATCTATTTGTACAAATATACATCCAGATTAAAAAAGCCTGTTATTAAACTTGAATTATGATATCTTAATATGATTTTTTTACTGTACCATGTATGAAGCTTATAAGGATCATACACTATCTATCCATCTTTCTTGGAACCTCCTTTTTTTTTTTTTTACATTTTAGCTTGCATTTTAGCTGTCAAAAGCCAGGTACATGACTTAAGGCCCAATTTAGCTTTCCCAGACAAGTTTTTGAGATATGAAACAAAAATTCATGTCAGCGCCAACACAGTACATGCAGCCATCACCAAAGCTTGCCAAGTTTGAGCAGGTCAGAGAGGCAGTCTTTATTTTCACTATCATTTGGTAAACCTTCACATTGCACAATTACTGGGAGTGGCTCATTATCTTTAGACTAGTTAGTTAGCACTTTGGCATTCATGTTGGTGTGTATGTTGTGTGTGTGGGTGCATCTCCTATCTATTTTCATTTCAGCAGTATCAGCATGGTCCCCGACTTTTCCTCCCTTCTTGACAGTGCTGACATCCCTGCATTGGGTGTCATTCTTATCATTAACTTGATGACAACAATGGTGACTGATTTGGCATTGATGCCCCACACCAGATCCAGATTTCTCCCAAGAATCCTCTCAGCACCCGCTGCATGCCTGACTGTCCTGGGCTTCCTCTCTGTGAGGCCCCACCTAAATTTTCTTCCATTTTTTTTCATAATAAGAGTTTTTTCTTGTTCTTATTGAGGGTCTAAGGTTTGGGGGTGTCATTTTCATTTATTGTTTCATAAGGTGGGCATTGAGACCATAACTGTGTTTAATGGCTATATAATATAAATATTATAAATATATAAATATAAATATATTTATAAATATATACATATTGATATTCCCTTTGTAATCTTCCAATTTGTATATACAGTATGTGTGTGAGGGATTCTGAGGGATTCATTGACTGTTCCCTCTTTCTCCCGTGTTTGGCATACAGTTTCTCTCCGTTCAGATAAGTGCCTTTGGTCATTCTTTCATTCTTTAACTTCTTTGTCCTGCTCCTTGACAGCATGCCTTTGGGCAATTGCTGTTGCTGTGTGGTGATGGCACATTGAGTGTCCATATATAGCTGCTATGGTCTACAACCACCAGATCCTCATTCAAACATTACATCAACAGGAAGTCTTGGAACATGGTCAGACATGGGGTAAAATTGTATGTATTCAGTTGTCCCATGTACTGTTGCATTATATGCAGATGTCAGCCTTTGTATATACTGAGGCCACTTGGACTTTCTGTATAAGTATGACCATCCTGTTGATTCTCGCAGTTCCTCCATTCTCCATTGGCTGGAATTCTAAAGTGCAATTTGGGAATTCCTAATAGATTGAACAGTCCTTCACTTTTAAAGTTGATCCCTTGATCTGTGTGAATACGTTCCTGAAATTCACAGATATACACAGATATTATCCCATAAGTTCATAGCAACTTGCTTTTCCATCTGATTTGTGCATCGAAAAGCATGAGACAACTTTGTGAAGTGATTTGTCACAGCAAAGACATCTATTGAACACTGTTTGATATTCTCTGCACTTACCAAATCCACAAATTCTATGGGGGCTGACATTCTGATCCAGGGTCTTGTCAATGATGCACCTCTGGCAACACTTGACATACTCTTTGATATCTTGCTCCATGCTGGGCCAGCAAAAGCATTGTCTTGTCCAATTGTCCGATCATGCAGGGCTTTCTCTACCATTCTTTGAGACAACACAAACGGGGGTCATTTCTGTTTACTTAAAGGATCTTTGGAGATTCAATAGAGCACTACATCCTAGATTTGAAGACTCTCTCATTGGTGGTGGTGGGGTCAAGCTCCTGACTTTACTGGAGTTCTTGTAGCATGAAAACATGAAGAGGGTCTGATGGTGGTGGGATAATGCCCTTGATATACTGGACCAGCTGTGTTGCTCTGACTTCTGTGGCTGCAGCCCATTGGTCATGTACATCAAATAGGACCTTAACAATTGTACTGGTGTACAATTGGGAGTACACCAATGCAAAAAAAAACCTTTAAATGGCTATTTCATTTATTAACCCATATTTCATCAGCTAGCAAGTCAGGATGGTCAACTGGCTCTACATCAGCCAGTTGATAATGCCGGCCCTACATCAACCAGCTAGTTAGGTGATCAACTGGCCCTACATCAGCTAGCTAGTTAGGTGGTCAACTGGCCCTACATCAGCCAGTTGATGACACTGGCCCTACAATCTATGATTATCTAGGTTACCTTTGTCAGTGGGTTTTACAGGCAAATACATCCGGGTATCATCAGCGTAGCAATGAACAAATATAATTTGTCTACAAATTTTATGACCAAATGGGAGCATAGAACTAGAGAACTAGATAAGAAAATGGAATCTTAAAGTGCTCCACAGCTAAATTTGCAGTGGCGGGTATAGCACTACCCAAGACATAAAATAACTATTTATTCTATTACCTTATTATCATATTAATATTTGTGTCCCTAATACCCACAACATCTCTAAGATCAATTATTAAGATGTTGTGATCAACAGAGGCAGCTCTCAGGTCAAGTAGAACTGGAATAGAGCATTCACTAGCATATCCTGCTGTATGTAGAACATTTGTAGCTCTAACTAAAATTGTCTCTGTGCTATGTTTAGAGCAAAAAAGAGATTGATGAAATAAGGCTGAAGAAATTAAATCATTACTGTTGAATGATTCATTGTTCAACAATTTAATATTTAGAAGACAAAACTTCACATCTAGCGCTAAATCTTGATTTAAACAATCAGGAATAGGATTTAGCACTTTATTACATTTCCACTGAAGCCGAAGGGATAACTGATACTTCTAGCCAGGTCATCATTTACAATTTACTTCTTCAATATGCAGAACTCCTTTTTGCTAAAACATCATTATAAGTCACACCGAGACTGGTCAAATAGACTCGCGTATAAGATGGATGGGATGAGGAAAGTAGGACAAGGAGAGGTTATGTGTTTCTTAATGAGGGTTCAGGTTACACCTGAAGATAGGTAGTGACTGTGCTATGGGTAGGAAGGTCACTCCAACTTTGGGGAGCCAGGAAGCAGGTCTCACTACAGTGAGCTAAACACCCAGTATTACCTGAGTGCAGGGTAAAGGCTGGGCTGCACTGGTGCATCATGACCTGAAGGTATCGGGTTCTGTTAGCAGTATTGTACACCTAGACTACGTTTTTCAATTTGATACAAGCAGCCACAAAGAGCTAATGGAGCTAATGGTGCTCTAGATGGGTGACATGGGATAATTTAGGGAGGCTGAAGGCAAAGCAGGCTGCATGCAGTGTCTGGGTGAAGTGTAGGGGATAAATAGAGTATTTAATGAACCTAGCCAGAAGGGAGTTACAGGAGTCCAGATAGGTGATGACTAGAATTTGCACAAAGAGTCTTTAGCCAGGAAGGGTGCTGATGTTGCAGATGTTGTAGAGTACAAATCTGTCTGGCCATTCTGGGATGAGATGAATGTTTTTTTTCTGAAGCTCAAGGAAAAAAAACCGATGAAAGATAAGTAAACTCTTGTCGGCAAACTTTTGTGAGTCCTCTGTAAGAAGTTATTTTCCTAAACTGTGTGTCCTTTAGATTATTTAATTGGAGTGCTTTTACAGTACTTTCAGACCATGCTGATAAGCAACTCAGTTACAATAAGAAATCAGAAAGGTGGGTGTCCTTTAAAGGACAAGGGGTTATCTTATTAGCTGCTGGGAAATTGTACTGCTGAATTAGAATGAGGGGTCCCATGACTAGCCTGACACAGAGGCCACTGAGGAGTACAGGGGAGAGAGAATAGAGAAGAAGACAGAGAAAAAGAGAGATGCAGAGAGAGAGAGAGAGAGAGGGAGAGAGAGAAATTCAGGTGGCAGTTATGTGTGTGGGAAAAGTGAGAAAGGGAGAGTGAGGGAACAGGTGAGAGGGACAGTGAGAGAGTGAGAGACGGCGTGTAGGACGGAGAGAGAGCCATCTCAGGGTAAACGATTGGAGCTGTGCTCCCCTGTTGTATGCACCAGATGGTGTTCATTGATTATTCATTGCATGCGATGGATGTCACTGTCACCGCACACAGCTCTGCTCCATTCTGCTCTCTGCCTCAATGCAGCTGGGAGCAGAAATAGGGGTGGGGAGAGGTGTATTGGGCTGAGCTAGAGGCAAGGTGTGGATGCTGCGGGGTTGGAGTGGGATTTCAGTTTTTAGAACTGCAACACAGTATCTCCATCTCTATGCCCAAATTTATGCATGCACACTCGCATGAATCCACGCACATGCACACACAGCGCCTACACTTCAGTGCTCATTCCACTGACAATATAGGGGTTGCAGTGAGGCATTGTAT
>CABFOQ010054715.1:0-10605 GCA_900660455.1 Gephyroberyx darwinii
GTGTGCGGTCATTACAGCCAACCCCCGGACAGCTGCTCACCTGGGAGACACACACACACACACACACACACACACACACACACACACACACACACACACACACACACACACACACACAGCTCACCTGCCCATTCTCCCTTGGAGGTGAAGAAGGACTTGGACATTGGGAACCACACTTGGGGATAAAGCATCCTACTGAAGAGCAACAGTTTCACTCCATAGTAGACAACAACTGCAGAACCAAGAGAGATAAAAAGCAGTTCCATGAAATCCATGGCTCACTGTGAGTCTGCTTGCCTGACAGAACAAACTCTGGCTCTGAAGATTTTTTTTAGTTCAGTGATCCTGTAAAACTGGATTGACAGAAGGAGGGAATAGTTCTGGTAGAGGACACTCCCATTTCAAACAAACACACACACACACACACATCAAGTTGCCTTGCCATTTAGCAATTGAGATGGCTTTTAACGTGTTAAGCATGGTCATTTAATGTTAAGCATCGTGGTTAATGTTTTGGTTTTGTAACAAATGTGCACAGTCCATAGGCAGACTCTCTTCATTCATGATCACAGGACGCCTACAGTAAGCAGTTACATCATCAACCCGCGCCTGCTGCGTGTGTGTGTGTGTGTGTTGCTCGCGCCATTCCCACAAGCCTGTGTTTCTATTGGCAGTGCTATAGCAGCCACTGTTAGAAGCATAGTTTCTGTTTTTCTACTGTCGTTCTTTTAGGTGAGTCCAGTTCCATCTTTCTCTTCAGATACATTTGCGTAATTGTCGGAGGAAAAGACGCTATTCAGCATTAATGACACTGTTGGCCCTCCGTTTGCATGGAATAAGACTAGCTTGCTAGCTAGCCCAAATCTATTTGAGGTGATTGGGGTGCACACGATTTGTAACGCAGTGTCGTCCGTTTTTGGTGGTGGATGGGCAGATATGTAACTGTTACTATATTTTCACATGACTTGCAGAGAGTGTCACCGAGGCCGCTTAGTTTTGACAGGAGGAACTGAAACTGAAGTGTGAATCAAAATAATTTAACAGGACAGGTTTAATTTCTGACATTCTCGGCCCCTATGCCGTTAAGCTTGTTTTGGTTCACGCCATGGATTAAAACGAACCGACCCACAGACACGTTTCTTTGCAGACGTGATTGTGCCATGATGTTCACTCTTTCATCATAACAGTAACGTGACAATGTTAAATATGCCCATGAAACATAGGGTAGAAAGCCCATTTGGGGGATAGTTTTACCAGAGCAACATCAACCACATCGTATTACTGGGGGCTGAGTTAGCAGCGTCTAGCTATCGTAGTTGGTTGGCAAAGTTATGCTAACGTTAGCTAACTTGTTCACCCAGCCTGTTTTTGACAGCTAGCTAAATTCAGCCATTCTTTTGCCACAGATTCATGGTAGCTATCGCTAACAAGGCCATGAAATTCGTAAAATAAGACAAGACAGTACCCTTTATGTGGAACCACAACTCCTGACATTCATCTACCGTTAGACAATGATAATAATAGCAAACTGAAGTGTATGCTTTCAGTGAGTTACGACAGGTTATACAACAACAATACTGAATTGTTGCCTTGTAAGTTGTAAGCTAGCTATCACTATCTGCATTGTGCATCCGCTTGTAAGCTAGCTTGTGATGCACGAAGATTATCAAGAGAGGTAGTTTCCTACACTGATTTTTTTTTTTAGCATGCATGTCATATCTGTATATATTTCTGACCTGCTATAAGTATTTGATGGGGATAATAGTTGCACCTGTACAATACACAATGCATTAAGATTACTGTACATTATATATATGAGGCATACGCATTGCATTTGCAAATTTATCAAGGATGTTGACACACAGCAATGACCTATTAACATTTAAGCTCCACCCTCAATCAGACATAAAGCCAATTCTGTTACAACACAGTTATTCAAATGAGACAAAATAGCTTAAGGCACACTAGCACAAGTTTAGCTGAACAGAGTAGACTATCACAACCAGGGCAGAAAACTAACCTGTTTGTGCGGTTGACTGGTGGCAGCCCCCTCCTCTTGTCTTCACCCCACAGAATTTGCCCCCGCGGCTCAAACCAAGTCAAACCAACAACTCTCAGAATGGGATTAGTGCCTTCTATAAAACTTAGAAGTGTTCATCTGTAATATTACAGCAATAATATGCAGGATGGGATGGTGTTCTTTACTTTAATTATTGGTATGACAGTGATGTGGCTTGGTACAAGGTGCAGCTGAGTAAGGAACCTCAATACTGTTACAGCTTTTGTACAGCAGTTACCAAAGCATGTGTACTGTCTACCTGTACCTGCACTATACATACAAAATACAAGAAATCCAAGATTGCTAACTTGCTCCGTAGTTGGAGGAGTTGGCATAGCAACCAAAAAAGAGCAATGGCTCTATTTTATGTTATGAATTTTATGTTTCAATATGGTTGAAACACATCTCCAGTCGGGTTGCCTGGCTGCAGTGTTAATGTCATTGTGGAACTAATGATAAAAATGCTTGTTGACTATGAAATTCTGTACCATGGTAAGAATAATAAGCATCCTAAAGTTAAAAGAAATAACATAGTTTTTATCATTCAGTCACAGACATACATTTAATCTTGCAGACTAGCAAATGAAAATGCATGATTACCATTTGAGACAAGGTTTATTATCATAATCATAAATATGCTGTAACGTACAGAGCGTGAAGCCCCTCGATGTGAATGTATTTTTCAAATCTACACACTACACTGCTGCAATAAACATAAATGTGTTGACTATAATGTTATTTTTCTTTCACTTAAGTTTTAAGACAATACAGGTATCAGTGTTGTTGGTATTTGTATTAATCAAAAGGATGTCTGTACAGAAAAAAACAAAGAAGGCAAAAAAGGCAACCAGTTTAGGCAGCACCCTGATAATCTCATTAGCCAGTTACAATCAGATGAAGGATATAAAGATTTCTCGGTTTCCCTATGAAGCTACACCCTTAATATACATCAGAAAGCTATCCCAGGCCTGCTTGAATTTCCCTTTAAGATAATTCAATCTCACTATTTTAGATTCAAAAGGAGCGGCCTCAGTCATAAACTTGTTCCGTTCTTATTCTGGTCTGTGTGTCAACCCAAACTGTGCTCTAGTGACACCCTGTGGCAACAGTTTTCTGTCTCCTAGGAGGCATCATTGGGATTCTGGAAGAGGTTGCTGTATCCACTCTTGAGTTTCCTTAAAAATCTCCCTCCAAAGAAGTGGTACCAAGGAGCACTTCCACATAGCATGCAAACATGTGCCAGCGTCCACTTCACATTTCCAGCACATCATATTCTGCATTGGAACCATTTCTAAAGGTTGGGTGGAGTCAAACAGTACCCATGTCAGTCTTGAAATGAGTAAATTTACTTGTGGCCATAATGGACCAGCCAGCGTTCTCTTCCTGTAGTAAAGCTGTAGTATTGAGGTTCTCTCCTTTTCCTTCTGTCTCACTATTGCTATCTGTGAAAGGGTCTCTATAGGTTTAAATAGGGCTGAAAGTGACGTCTCTATTTTTGTCCAGGCAAAAAGTACTAATCTGCCCAAGTCTCTTGAGGCATATAGCTTCTTAAGGCAAATTCTCAGCTTTTTAGAGTAAATTATTACAATAAAATGCTGTTATGAACTTTTGTTGAACTGAAGTGACAAATGAATAATGCATAATAGTAATAAATTTAAAAGTATTACAATTCTAATAAAAAATGAACTCCTTAGGCTTTGGTATGTGTGTGCGCGTGTGCGTGCTGTCACGTCGCACAGTTCAAACTAACTGTGAGAAAGTTACGCTGATGTCAGGTAGCGGCCAGTTTCCATGGTAGCTAAAATGGATGTG
Organism: Gephyroberyx darwinii; assembly: GCA_900660455.1. NCBI lineage: Eukaryota > Metazoa > Chordata > Actinopteri > Trachichthyiformes > Trachichthyidae > Gephyroberyx > Gephyroberyx darwinii. The sequence continues at coordinate 3,872 of CABFOQ010054715.1, forward strand.
GTAAAAAAGTTTAAGGACGGGAAGTAGCTCAATGTTGAGCCCAAATTAATCCCCAAGATACATGTTTTACTGTAATGTCTGTGGTGTGACCAGAAAGTCATGATGAGGCATAGGCTACAACTAGGCTATTCGAGTAGCAAATTTGAGTAGATGTTGGCAGGCTGTTTTTGGGTAGGGCTGTAAAGACGTCGGGCACAATCAGGCTAGGGCTTAATTTCTAGCCTGATGCAGACCTCTAAGCCCGTAGTGCTCCCTCTAGTGGCAAGAAAAATCGCTTATTGCAACTTCAAGGTAAGACAGACATTTCTTCTGTTTTTTCAGGATTTTGAGGTCCAGTAATGTTCCAAGATATTAATCTTACTTAATTAGCCACAGCCTATTAACTTGTGCAAGAGAAAAGAGAGAAAACATGGGACACTGTCTGACTGTCAAAACAAATAAAATAGCTTGTGCTTGTGCATAGTCCATAAGCTTAAAATGATATAAAACGCAGATCTACATCTTTTAGATTTTGGGCCTGAATAGCAGGCCTAGTCTCAGAAACTTTTATTGAGTTTTCACTGTAATTCAGTGATTTCCAGTTCAGGATTAATGACATGGCCTGGGTCAGATATCCAGATTCATGATGGTAAGTATATTCCAAACAACATACCCAGGGGTGACTGAATCAAAATCCAATTACAAAACAAATTATTGACCCAATAATTTTGTCTGTCCATATTATTAATAAAGGGAAAATGGAACTAATCCCCAAACCTGGCTGGTATACTTGGCTCATACTCTGCTTCTGATATATAACCTTGTGGGGCTAGCTGTCACAAAACTAACAAGCCTTCCCATTGGCTATCCAGCTAGCTGGGTTTGCCTCCCTGTTAAGAACATCCCTTGCCTTGCTATGGTCTGAGAATTTCACCCTCTTTACTTTTCCTGTAAGTGCAGCTCAGCTGGGTAAGTGAGAGCGAAATGTGCATTGAGTGAATGTAGCCTCATCATCACCTCAGTAAATATCTTTCCTATTCTCCTCTTTCCTGGCTACTCTTTGGTCATGCCAAGGAAGAATGGGAGCTTGCAGCTCTTCCAGATTAAATTCCAGATTAGTTTCATCCCTTACCCTGACTCTTTCCCATTCCAAATAACTCAAAAATCTAGGAGGATCATCTTCATTGTACTAGGGCCTGGTGCACTTGCTGTATTGTAGACCCATCCAGCTAAATTCCCAGTGCCTTGGAGATGATTCTTGTCACACATCCTGTTACTTTGTCATCATGCTGTTTCTATCAGGAAGATGAGCTGTATGTTTTGACACCTGTCTCTGTAAATGGCGTCGTGGATAGCTGTGCGCAGCTCCTCGTACTTTTTGGCATTCTTATTTGTTGTTTGGTCAAGGTGTATGTTTTCATCCTAAAGCCGAGAGACCCTAATTTTTAGGGCAATGTAGTGAGTGACATTATGGAGTAATGGTGTCTGCAACTGAAAACAGCAACAGCTAATATCTATATATTGGCTCCCAAAGACATGTAGTCTCTTTGCTTTGAACTGTATCAAAAGGAGAGATTGTGGGTTAGACCTTTGAGAGATTAGCAGCCTGAATGAAACTGCCTCATATACTGCAGGAAGACGATATACTGTAGCCTCCTGCTCACTTGGTTGTCGCTGGCACCGTGAAGTCTTTTTTCAACCCACCCTCAAGTATTTTATTAGATATGATAGAAGCAAGGAGGGTAATAGTCAAAGGTTCAATCCTTATTAATAGTAGTCATCAAAGCGCTGTAACTGGATGTTTGTGTGGGGATCTCAAGGCTCAAAGTACTGAATTATAGAGTGCAATCTTTGTCTCTTGCCTCTAGATGGCAGTCTTGCTGAACTGATTTCACACTGATCTCACTAATGAAAGCGTGTTTCTATCACACTACCTCTGCCGAGCTGCACAGATGGCAGTCATTCGCCAGACAGTGAGATGCTCTGGGGAATCCATTGCTCACTGAGAGAATTTGGCGTATTTGTGAAAAGAGAATAGTGTATTTCCAAAACAACTTGGCATATCTGGGTGGACCTGCTCCGTATAGCTCCTAACTGCTGTATCTTGGAATTATTAGTTGACAACCATAAATAATTCACAGCTTTCTAGTTTTCCAAGCTTTTCATCTCATGCTAGTTGAAGACATTCTCTGAAACCACCGGGATGCATTCAAAGCTGAAGAAGTTGGCTATGTTATGAAGTGGGAAGAAATAGACAACCATGCCAATTCTTCCTCAACAGTTAATGTTGATTTGTTCCCTCAACAGCCTATTCTTGAAGAACTCCACCAGCAATGTTAAAATATAAACCCCTAAGGAAGGATTCATGAACACACAAGTTTAGGCCTAGGTAGTTCATTATTCTATCTGTAACTCATACTTTTGTGAGATGAAGAGGAGAGGACTCATAGAGTTAGTCCCTTTTTGAAATTGAAAACACTTTGTGCTTCTATCTGGGACATGGAACAACTCTTTGAACTGTACAGGTTACTCAGTGTTTCCATCAGCCAGGTGTGCTTTCTTTTGACAGAATGAGCTGTTTCTTGTCTCACTGTGGTTGACAGTGATTTTAGCAATGTGTGATCTAATGAAAGTGGGCGAGGGAGTGATAAAGGCAGGGGAAGTAAAGAAAGAACATCCCTTGTTCTGACATTTTGTTTATTTATATGGAAGATGTCATTTGCCTTCAGTTGGCAAATTATATCCCAATGGAATAACTATTTTAAAAAGGTGTTTCATTTCCCCCTCAAAGAGTCAACCCAACCAAAACTTTTACTAGAAACTACTAGTGAGTACTGAAACTCTCCTCTCCTCTTCTTCCTCTCCTCTCCCCTCCAGCCCTCTCCTCCCCTCCAGGTATATCCAGCTATGGATATGGACAGTGCCAGTTCGGTGGTGCTGCAGACCCTGACCCAAGCCACCAGTCAGGATACGGCTGTGCTGAAGCCTGCAGAGGAGCAGCTTCGACAGTGGGAGACCCAGCCAGGCTTCTACTCTGTCCTGCTGGTGAGGGATTATATTGCGTAATTACAATAAAACCATTGGATTTAAAACTATTGAAACCTCAATGAATGTGAGAGCAAGCAGGGTGGCATTGGGTTTTTAATTTCATTTCAGTGGATTATACGCACAATAAACAAAACAAAACAAGGCATAACATATTTGATTCCACCCCACCCCTCAAAATGTAAGCCTATAAATATTTTCAAATTAAATTGTTGATGTGTGCTTTTATCTTGTGGGTTTGGCTAATGGGACAAGGTAGTGTGTCCTTGCAGACTAGATGAGACAAATAGGGGGAGAAATATCCGGTAAACAGCATAACAGCAGCTCTGATGGGTAATATGGTTATTGAGGTATGACAATACATGCTGGCAGTTTCATGCAATGACTCTGGTAACAGTGCACAAGGCATTACCCAAAACACAAAATTGTGAGAGATAGGTAGGGAAATAGAGGGAAACAGGGAGAGAGGAGAGTGGAGGGCAGACAGTTAGGGATTGGATGTAATCATTGGGCCTCATTCACAAATGTTTTTGTAAATTATTCATGAATTTGTCGTATGTGTGCGTAATAAAACATGAACGTGGGATTCATGAAACATGCGGGAAACCTCAATTTGTTTGTAGAACAGGTTTATATTTGATGAATGCCAATCATTTGAAATTGGATGCGCGTGCCTGTTGAAGCCGGTTTGCAGGTAAACACCCTGTTTAACACCGTAAAAGGCTGCAGACTGAAGGGTCGTGTGCAAGGAAACCAGGGAAAAGAAGGAAAAGAGGAACTTGGCGGAGTCCGAAATGGAAGTGTTACGTGCACGAGAAAAAAACAAGCATCAGCAGCGGAGTCACAAGAACTGATATAAGTAAAGCATGCCAATAAATTATTAACGCTGTCAATGCTGTTTCAGCAGAAACACACACCGTTGCTGAGGTAAAAAAAAAAAAGAAACAGTTTAACATGAAACTAGATTGCAAAAAAGTATAAGGAGAAGTAGACGCGTATTATCAGCCACAGGAGGACGGCAGCGCACTGAGCCGCTATCCGACATGGATCAGAGGATCAATCAATAATAGGAGAGACCTCACTGTCTGGTGTCCAGTCGGTATTGGAGTTGAACACAGATCAGATCCAGGCTGCATCTTCATTAGATAGTAGGACTGTTATTGTATTTGTAAGGCGCCCAGTCCATGTGATCAACCCATTACAAGTTTGATAATCTTTATGAATGTGGACAGTTCTGCAAATACACCATTTCAGCCTATTAGGTCTTTTTCTTCTACAAGGCCACTGAAACATCTTGTTGTTGTTGTTGAGGTTTGGCACGACTGTAATGGATTTTTCATAAAGAATAAGCCGTTCTAAGAGCCTTCCCAAAGACACAAACACATTTCCGCGTGTTTCCAAGCACTCGTAGGATTTGATCGTACCAAACGTAGCACACAAATTCAGATACGAACAAATTGATGAATCCGACTGTTCGTGGATATGTTCGTACTAGCGTTATATGATCAAATCTGATCGCACGCACGTTTCGTGAATGAGGCCCAATGAGTTGTAAACTACTCTTGACCAAAATACTGAGTTTCTGTGTGTCAGGTTTTCCTTCACAAACCTATCACAGCACTTAGGATGGCTTAATTAGTATTTACAGATAAAACGGTACATTGAAATCAATAGAAATTATATTGTAGTTTTAGCAGGGGCAGTTTTAGCAGTTTTCACCAGGCATGGTGGCCCAACACTCATATTCAGTAGTTAGAGAAACCCCGGAGTGTGTGTGTGTCTGTTCATTTTCACCAACCTGGGAGCTAGCTCGATAGCTCTAGTCAAATCTAATTCAGTGCTGGATCCCAAGGTGGTAGTGTGTCGTATCAACAGTCGCTGTCTCTTCCCATCATTGTACTTAAGTCTGTGTGCATGCGTGTACATGTGGGTGGATGAATGTGTGTGTCTTTATGTTATTGCTGTCTAGCCTGACATTGGTTGTCTCCCTCATTCTGTGATGAAACAACTGCTCTTTTACTGTTATACATTTGCGGGACCTAATGATTTTGCATTCCTTCAAGACAACAGAGGGATGCTCTGTACTTTTATTAAAGCAGAATAAAACTTGAAACCACATTCATGTTACTTAATTGCACACATTTATGATATATAACTATGCCACGCTCTGTTTGCAATGCATAAGAGAGAAACCAGGCTGATTTTCTAGGGTTATGGCTTCATTTTCTGGTTCAGAAATCGTAGCTCTTTGATGAAATAAAACTAAATTGGTGTGTAAAACCTGGACACATTACAGAGTCATCATAATAACAATCTTAGCTAAGTCTGTTTTGTCTTGCTGTTCCATAGAATATCTTCAATAACCACATGCTGGATGTGAACGTCAGGTGGCTGGCTGTGCTCTACTTCAAAAATGGCATTGACAGATACTGGAGGAGAGTAGCCCCTCAGTAAGTGCAAGCTCCCCCTCCCACCTCTCTTTCTCTTTCTGTCCAACTTGCTTTCTCCTTCTCTCCTTCACTCTTCACTCTTCCTCTGTCTCTGTTCATTGATCTATCTTTGTCTTTGTATTTCTCTTTGTGGCTTTCTCGTTCCACTTATTTCTCACATATTCTCACATTTTTCTCTTCCTTTCTCCAGTATTTGACTTACCTTTTCTCTCTTCTGTATTTCCTTCATCTTCCTCCTTTTTTTTTCTTTTAGCAATAATTGCTTTCCTTTGCAGTTCTCTGTCTTCACCTCTTTCTCCAGCTTTTTTCTGTCTTTTTCACCCTCTGATTATCATTTCAATGTGGTCTGTGATTTTATCTCAATTATTTATAGATTTACAGTACTGTGCAAAAGCCTTCGGCACATGTAAACAAATTCTGTAAAGCGAAGAAGAAGATGCTTTACAAAATAATGACATAAAAGGGTGCTTTTGCACAGTACTGTATAGATTGGCTTTCAGTTGTATTCAAAGCTATGGGCTGTCCTTGGCTAGCTGACTTGCTGGCTCATGTTGGATTTGAATTGGACATTTACCTTTACACCCACAGGACAGAGGCTGGCCTGATGCAATCAGTTCTGCCTCAGCACACTGTAGCCATTCTTTGACCATTTTAAGTTATTGCTGTTCTTTGCTTTGTTTCCAAAGTTTTCTCCTCTTACGAAAGTTCTATCTCTTTTTTTGTCAGTAGTTCAATACAATACGTTTAATTGGTAGACTGCTGTGCAAAGGGCTTTTGTTCCTTGGGTCCTTTTTACGATTACCTTTGGACTATTGTCTTGAGCCCAGGGTTGGGTATTGCATGGGACTGCACAATGCATGTAGCATCACAATATATAGGCCAAAATAAATATTATTATATATATTTGTAGCCAACTTGCTACCACCGGGTCGCGACAGACAGAGATAAGGCGGAGACAGAGAGTTTGGGTTGGGCGGCACGCCGGGTTTATTACAGCCCTAGACACACAAATTGCACATAGACACACACGATAGGACTTCTCCGTCCTGGTCCGCTCACTGAGGCTCTCTTCAGTGTCTCTCCTGTGTGTCTTTTTCCTCCTGTTCCTGCTCACTGCAAAACATATAGACAAAGACACACGCACACACACACGCACACACACGTTAGCCCACTCAGTCCTGATCCGCCGCAGCCGGTGTCGGGGCAGGGCGAACCCGCCTGCCAGCCCAACTCCACCCCCGCCCCAGCCAATGGCCCAAC